>ML785887.1:860118-877152 GCA_009831015.1 Picea engelmannii
GTTAGTCTTCATAAATTTTTGGGGTAAAATGAAGAGAGTAATAATTTAATTAAAATCCATGGTTTTAAATGGTAAAGAAGAAATAAACTATTTAACTTGTGAAAGTGTAAAAAGATTTCAAATTAATAATAAAAGGAAAAGAGAAAATAACGCAACTACCATTTTGGCCCTAATAAAAGGGGAAAGAAGGGAATAATAAAAATTAGGAAACTAAGGAATGGGGGGGGAACATAATAAGGGAAAGAGGGGAACTTATGGTAAAAAGTGAGGTCAACTTAGTAAGGAATCTGCAATTAAGAACCTTCTAAAATGAACTAAATTAGCAACTTCATTCTAGGGAAAGTATTTAAACCTGAAAGGGAATCTAGGAACACCTAGGAGTAAATTTAGGAGCAAATCTAAGTGGGTGAGGGAAATGAGACAATTAATAAATTTAAAGAAAATAATTTTTGGAGAAAAGAGGGGGATGGACGACACTTGTACGAAGGCGAATATTTAGAAGATTTTTATTAAAACTTAATTTAAATATGATTTAGGGAAAGTTGGAGGTTCTACAAATGCTATAAAAGAAAGGGAAGATGAGGAAGAAAGGGATCGGTTGTTAGCGTAACGTTACGCTGCCGGATTGTGACTTGAATGATTACTTGTGAGGAGTTGGGATTTTTCAGCTCGGATAGGAGTGGTAGCTCAGCCTTGCGAGGCGAGCTAGGAGCCAGAGTACCATTTGGAAAGTGTGTGGCCCCTTTGCGGCTCGAGGGGCTAAGGGGGAAGCAGAGTACCCCTAGCGATTGGTTGGGAGGTACCGGTGAGGTCTCAACGGTTGGCAAGTGGGCGTGGCACGGAGCGCAGGACGTCATTCAAAGCGGGCGAGAAGGAAATGGTATGCTTTTCATTTTTGTATGGTAGAATGTATTAGGATTTATGCGGATCTGCTTATTAATGGAAAGGTAGAATGAGTTGTTTTATCATTTGTATTCTGGAAATTGTCTGAAATTGCTATCATTTGTATTCTGGAAATTGTTTGTATTTGTTATCATTGTATTCTAGAAATGATCTGAAATGGTTATCATTTGTATTCTGGAGATTGTCTGAAATTGCTATCATTTGTATTCTGGAAATTGTCTGTATTTGTTATCATTGTATTCTGGAAATTATCTGAAATGGTTATCATTTGTATCTTGGCAATTGTCTGAGATTGTTATCATTTGTATTTTGGCAATGAGAAGAATTGATTACAGAAATACAATACCATAGCATTCTGTTAAGAAAAAAAAGGGAGGGGGTTTATTGAATTCCTGTCTGCTCTTATACTTGGGTCCGAGATTGAAAAACGTTTGTGCTCCCACTGGTTTCAGGGGTTGGGCGTTGTAATCCAACTGAACTCACACAACCGAACTGATTCCATTGTATGCCAACAAGTAGTGCACAAGACCAAAGGTTCTACCTCTTTTCGCTTGGTTCCTTCTCTTTGTGTGGGTCGTGTGGGTGTCTTAGCTCTCAATCCTATGTGTGATTGATACCACGGGAGTGTCATACACCAAGCATCACTTTGCCCTCCAATTTTGTGACTGTTTGGCCATAGAATACCCACGTCATTGCCTTCAGAATGGTGTAAACGACTGCCACGAACTCTGTGACTGTGTGGTAATGGCCCTCAATTTTTTATATATATAAAATGGGTTGACTGCGTTGGATTTCCTCTACGTTGGTAGTTGTGGTTGTTATGGGGGCGGAAGTCCCAGGGTCAAACCCTCAGGCTTCTCCTCCCACGCACATATACTGGGTGATTTTTTATATCATATATTTGATATATGGCATGGTTTTAATACATTATGGTTGGCACGCGATTTGGTGTAATATATATGGTATATATATTATTTAGATCTCAAAGCGGTGGCGTGTTGGTAGATATGATTGTTATAGTGACATCTCCTCTGCATTTTCAGTTGTAAACCCCGGATGCCAAGGGATCTTATTATCACCTACATTTGACCTTCACGTGACAGTGAATCCTTACCTTCTAGGGATAACCCATCCTCTGACTGCCTTTGGGATTGGAAATGTTGCGTTCTAGCTTGGAAGGTATTTCCATAAAACAGTTGAACCTAAAATTTCGGCTCAGATTTAGATTGGATAGCATTTTCACCGTGTGTACACCAATTAGGAGCACACAATGGTACACCCTGCGGTAATGTAGTTCCCACAGCGATAATCCTGGTTATACAGTGAGGTGCACAGACTTATGGTATCTTTCCTGGATCGCGCCTTTTGGCATATGGTAGCAACCTGCATGGTAACAGTTTATGGCATCAGTTTATAGCAGTAAATCTTAATGCCGATAGCCTGTATATAATTCATATATAAAATTTCAAGATCAAAGATTTTAAGTTATAATTCCATATCTATGAAGTATATGTATTACAATGGTATAAGAATCCTATTTTTTAATAACTAGAGTTTAAGGTTCTATGTGAGTTTTATATATACTTATTTCCTTCTAGTTCTTTTTCACTAGACCTTATTATCACCTTGTATTAAAATATACCAAATCTATTATCTATATTCAATCTAATCTCAAATTGATATGGCTATCCCTTCCAATATAATACATGTTACTTTGGGGATTCTCAAATGAAGTCAAGCTAGTCAAGCTATATAGTTCATTTCGTTTTCATTACGCTACAAGCATGTTATGCATGCTATGTAGTAATTATCTAGTATTGATGTTCTCATTAACTTAGAAGTATGTTATGGTACTAATTATCATGTAGGGATGTACTGTGACTAAAGCAAAAAAATGGTATGGTGATCCCTTCCAATCTAATCTAAAACTGATATGGCTATCTCTTCCAATATAATACATGTTACATTGGGGGTTCTCAAATGAAGTCAAGCTATATAGATTATTTTGTTTTCACTAAGCTACAAGCATGTTATGCATGCTATGGTACTATTATTAGGTATTGATGTTCTCATTAACCTAGAAGTATGTTATGATACTAATTATCATGTATGGATGTAGTATGACTAAAACATGGCATGCTTGATCATTAAATGAGTTATGTTAATTGGCTAATGGATCAGGTGTGCGCCTTGAAATTGATGTTGGTTTGTAATTTTATGGTATAAGTAACATATAAGATGTATTGAGATGAGTAATTTAATTGCGGAGTTATTTTAATGGTAGCGTAATGTTGTTATTATTTTATGGTAATGTTGTTGAGATTGTGTTGAATTGTTAACATATAATGTAATGTCATTAAACTAAGTACAATCAGTTGCTATGAGTTAGTAATAGGGGAACATCGATTAACAGAATTTAAATGGAGTAGCTGGTCAAAAATTAATGCCCATTTTAGTTATAGTAATGCATGGTTAATTAAAGTTAATGTACGATGAATTACAGTAAAGTTTACTCTCACCCTTGGTTTAATTGAATTTGATTGATAGAACAAATATTAGTTAATCATTGATGTTGGTAGATTTAGCATTTTTAGTTCCGGTATTGATTATGTCGGGCAGGATGTAGACACCTCAATGTTCCTCAGAACAGTCGCCAGCCCTGAGACCTTAAATGGTTAAAATCGATGGGAACCTCGGCTTGAGCGTTGCTTATGTGTCTTGGAGGTCATAACCATTGCAGGGTAGGATGAGCGGGAAGTCAGTCTTTTTATAGTCGATTATTGGTCATTAAATGCATATAGTTACTTGTGGTGCATCTTATGTCATATTGAAGTGTTCGTCGTGGTTTGCGTCTTGTTCGTCGTCAGGTGGTGACGTAGATTCAAATGTGTTGTTTCCCTTGTACACACGCTCACACACTTTTAAAAACACACAAAAACAAAATTGCACTTGTTATAAGAGGTTTGTCGATGTAACGAGGAGGTTCGTTACATATGGTATCAGAGCGGGTTTGACCTGCGACTTGGGATTGCTATGGCTTTCATTGATAGGATTTGATTATACTGCTGCTGATCGAGTTGATTGTGTGCATGCAGGTAATCATGGTTAGAGGATGCCGTGGACATAGACGATGGGGTGCTAGGGGAGGAGGCGCGGCACCTCCAGTAGCATCCACGCCTGAGGGGTCTAACCCCCAGGGAAACGAGCAGGTTCTCGAACAGGAGCAAATAGCAGTTGGCAACGTAGTTGGGATGATGAGATATTTTCAGCGCATGTCCAAGGCACTGATCAGCCACTTGGACAGAGATGAATCCAAGGCACCGGCACTTGCTGAGGTTCCGTCACACTCACCGACTGTTACTAGTATCATTCATCGTGAACTCAAGAAAGTCAAATTTTCCGAGTTCTTTGGTGCCCCGAACGGCGTAGCCGCCGAGGCATGGTTGGAGAATATGGCGATGTGCTTTGCACTTCGCGATTATACCTCCAACATGAAGGTCTGCATGGCGGTCTTTCAACTGAAGGGGAGCTCTCTTCTATGGTGGAAGATGCTCCTACCACAGCTAAACATGGTCGTCGAAGACGTGTCATGGGAACTGTTCGAGGAACGATTCTGAGAGAGGTACCTTTCAGATGAATTCATTGAGCATTAGCTCAATGAGTTCAATGCATTACAACAGGGATATCGTATGGTACCTGAGTACGAGGCATGTTTTATGGAGCTCCTCCGGTATGCTCTACACCTTAACATAGAGAAACTTAAGGTAACTGGTTCGTGTTCGGCCTTAACGGAAGCCTGGATGCAAAGGTTAGGATTTTGATGCCTCAAACCTTGCACGATGTCATCTAGAAGGACCTCATAGCAGAGGAGGATATTATCAGTGGGGGTCAGACCAAGACTCCAGCGAGACCAGCAGGGTATGGTTCATCTGGAACACCGCAGCATCAGACACCAGCGAGACATACGTCGGGATATCGTGGCTTCCAGAGGGGATCCACTTTCACTACACCCTGAAAATCTCCACCTCATAAGTGGACACCTTATTGAGGACCACAGAAATAGCAGCAGCGTCATCCACATCAGCAACAATTTAGGCATGTTCGGCAGAACAGACCAGGGTTCCAGGCCAGTGGGCCATCATCTTCTACTTCGGGTACTAGGACTACTAGGCTAAAGAAGGGGTGTTGGACATGTGGGGAGCCACACTACCAGCGTGACTGTCCTGTGGAGAGGACCAGAGTGTTCGGATCAGCCGAACCCACTATAGTGGGAGATATGGGAAAGGCCCATCGTATTCATGTAGCGGTGAATAACCACCAGGCAGAGCACCAGTCGACTGTGCTCGAGATGACAGGTACCATCGCTGACCAGACCCTTAGTGTTTTGATAGATCTTGGTGCTACTAAGAGTTTCATTTCTGGTGCAGTGCTAAAAAGGATTATGGTAAAGGCAGTTGATCAGAATGACTTTAGCTTCATAGAGATGGCTTCTGGAGCCAAACAGAAGGTTGGAGGAAAATTTACGGGTTGTGCCCTTAACCTGGGAGAGTTTGTCACGAGGACCAACTTGTACATTACGATCTTAGGATCTTACGATGTCGTAATTGGTATGGATTGGTTGGAATCACATTAGGCGATACTCAACTGTAAGACAAAACAATTGAGCTTGGTCGATGATGAGGGACAGAGATGCATAATTGTAGGACAGAACCAGGGAGTTTCCCTGAGGTTCGTCTCTTCCTTACAGCTATGAAAGAGTATGTGCAAGGGGTGCAAACTTTATGCGATCTTTGTGCTAAATGAGAAGAGAGTAGCGGAAGGTCTAGAACACCTTCCGGTGGTGAGAGAGTTTGCAGACGTGTTTCTAGAGGAGTTACCGGGGATGCCGCCAGAAAGGGAATTGGAGTTTACCATAGACCTAAAACCGAGGACCGAACCGATAGCAAGAATGCCTTATCATATGTCAACCCCAGAGTTACAAGAGTTGAAAATGCAACTGAAGGAGTTGTTGGACCTGGGACTGATACGTCCTAGTGTGTCACCATGGGGTGCACCGATTATTTTCATATGAAAGAAGGATGGATCGTGGAGGCTTTGCATTGACTACCATCAACTGAACAAGGCTACAATCAAGAATCAGTATCCCTTACCAAGAATTGATGATTTGTTCGATCAAATGAAGGGTGTGACGGTGTTCTCCAAGATCAATTTGCGATCAAGGTATCACCAGTTGCAGATCAAGGAGGATGACGTCCCTAAGACCACCTTTAAGACGAGGTTTGGACACTACGAGTTTACTGTTTTACCATTTGGACTGACAAACGCCCCAGGGGTATTTATGAGTTTGATGAACGGGGTGTTACGCGAGTACTTGGACAAGTTTGTCCAAGTATTCATTGATGATATTTTGATCTACTCTCGGATGACGGAGGAGCATGATGAGCACTTGCGCTTGGTACTACAGTGTCTGCGAGAGCACAAATTGTATGGGAAGTTGTCCAAATGCTCTTTTTATCAATCGAGGATTCACTACTTAGGGAATGTCATCTTCGGCGAAGGTATCGCCGTGGATCCAGCCAAGGTCGAGGCTATTATGGAATGGCCTGCATCGACGAATGTCACAGAGGTGTGTATCTTTATGGGTTTAGAAGGATACTATCGACGATTTGTCAAGGGATTTTCAAAGATAGCCAATCCGATTACGGAATTGCAAAAGAAAAACAAGAAGTTTGTTTGGACCAAGAAATGCACGGAAGCATTTCAGAGGCTTAAGGAGTTGTTGACGACAACACCAATACTAAAGGTCCCTGACATGGATGCAGACTTCTTGGTATGCACAGACGCATCCAAGGAAGGCTTAGGTGGAGTCTTGATGCAAGACGGATGAGTAATCACTTACATTTCGAGAAAACTGAGAAGGCATGAGGAGAACTACGCAACGCACGATTTGGACTTATTAGCCATCGTATATGCCTTGAAGGTTTGGAGACACTACCTTGTTGGATGAAAATTTGAACTAAGGATTGATCATTGTGGACTACAGCACATTTTTATGCAAAGCGACCTGAACGCGCGACAACGGCGTTGGTCGAAATTGCTTAGCAAATACGAGTTTGTGATTACTTACATAAAGGGAACAGTGAACTGAGTGGCGGATGCTTTGAGTCGGATACCACGCATCTTTTCAGTGTTGCCTCTTCAGACGAATCTACGTGAGAATATTCTCACTTTACAGCGTGATGATGATTGGTACAAGGAGGTCGAGAGTTTTATCGGACAAAACACAATGATGGTACCACGGTATGAGGGATATTCATTTGATAGTGATGGGTTATTAAGGTTTAAAATTCGGATTTACATACCGCCAAACGACGAGTTGAGGATGTTGATCCTGAGCGAGGCTCATAGAGAAGTTTACATGGCTCACCCGGGAGTCACAAAGATGAGGGCAGATCTTAAACCCTTATTCTTCTGGAGGGGAATGAAGGCCGACATAGTTAACTATGTGGCCAGGTGTCTAGAGTGTCAGCAGGTAAAGGATGAACATAGACATCCAGTAGTATTACTACAACCACATGCCATTCCGGAATCGAAATGGGAGGTCATTTGGATGGATTTTATTGTTGGATTGCCACTGACGGCAAGGAGACATGACTTGATTTTCGTACTAGTAGACACTCTGACGAAGAGTGCTCACTTTATTCCTATGCATACGATGTATCAGGCACCTAAAATAGCTATAGTTTTCATCAGTGAGATTGTGAGGCTGCATAGCATGCCTCAGAGGATTATATCCGATCGAGGATCGATGTTTACTAGACTATTTTGGATGAGTTTCCAAGAGGCCTTGGGAACTCAACTTAACTTTAGTACTACATATCACCCAGAGACTGATGGACAGACAGAACGAATGAACCAAACCTTGGAGGACATGTTGCGCATGTACGTGATGGACCAAAAAAAGTGTTGGGAAGAATTCTTGCCACTAGTAGAGTTCACTTACAACAACAGTTACCAGAGCACCATTAAGATGGCACCTTTTGAGTTTTTGTACAAGCGACCGTGTCGGACGCCTTTGAGTTGGGATCAACTTGAGGATAGGGTCCTGGTGGGACCAGAAGCGATCCAATAAATGGAAGAACAAATGCAAACAATAAGACAAAGGATTAAAGAAGCACAGGATCGATAGAAGAGTTATGCCAATGCGCACCGAGTCGAACGTAGTTATGAGGTCGGTGATCGAGTCTTCTTACAGGTTAAACCACTTAAGAGTTCAATCAAGTTTGGAAAGGGAGATAAACTCTCTCCTAGGTTCGTGGGACCTTTCAATATTGTGCAGAGAAAGGGGCCCGTGGCCTATCGACTAGCCTTGCCTGATTCTTTGAGGCGTATGCACGATGTTTTTCATGTATCTGTTTTGATACATTATATCAGTGATCCTACACATGTGATTGACATGAGTTCTTTGTAGGTATCGGACGAGGGAGCACTCACAGCTAAGACGATCCACATCTTAGATCATCATGTTCGACAGTTACGACGTTGAACGGTAGATCAGGTCAAGGTCCAGTGGGACAATTATAGTCCACACTCGGCGACCTGGGAGGACGCATATGATATGCACCAGCAGTTTCCATTTTTGTTTGATTGATAAACTTATGATACTATGATACACTTATTTCAACATTTATACTATGAAACTTCGAGACGAAGTTTAAACCAAGAGGGGGTGTATGTAACATCCCACTCTGGCACAATGAGAAAACTTATTCTTTGAGGACACTTGCTCGCAAGTGATTTGGACTTTTATGATAAGAAAACATTTATCCTTGATTATGATGCGATGTGATAGATGATGTGATGTTTTACTGCTTTGACATGGACAGGTGCTATTGACTTGGTTTTACTGAGTGTGCAGGGTTTTTGACCTTGAGGATGCAGAGGCATCGACGGGACCCCTTGGACTCCGAATCGAGTCAGGGAGTGTGCTTTTGGGGTTGATTGTTTACTGTGATTTTAGTACATTTGATTTGATGATATGATGTGGACATGTTCTGACATGATTTTTGATGATGCAGGTTGACGATAGCTTGTTGACCAAACTCACATATGGAGTAAAGGGGCCACACATGATTTCCAGAGAGGTTGAGGGAGAGGTGTGGACAGCAGCCCTGCCACAGCCTACTAGCACTCCCGTCGTGGCTTGAACTGTAGGTTAACAATTACCTAGTTCGAGAAGATCCACGATGCCATGAGGGCAGACTGTGACAGTCACTCACGATGACTCTAAGGGGTGCGCAATAAGGCGGGGGCCTTATTCCTTAGAAACCCTTAGTCTCCCACAAGTTCACCTGGGGGAGTGTTGACTTCAGGGGTTATTGACATCTACCAATCAGTCAAGAAGCGAGTGGCACCCTTGGAGCACGTGGTGCATCCTGAAGGGAACGTCGCGCAAAATAAACAAACAAGGCGAGTGGCACCCTTGGAGCATGTGGTGCATCCTGAAGGGCACGTCGCGCAAAAGAAACACACGAGGCGAGTGGCACCCTTGGAGCACATGGTGCGTCCTGAAGGGCACATCGCGTTGATAGTGATGAAGGAAAAAACCTAAATGGCCCTAAGACTTTTAACGCATTAATAAATTCTTAAAAACAACTTCCCTAAATAATTGTCGCCCAGTTTAGAATCTAAGCCCTATGTCTAAAACTTCTCTAGGCTAAAATTTAGTTTAACCTTAAGAAAAAGACCCTAAAAAAAATAAAAATAAAAATAAAAATTTAAACTAAAAACCACTTAAGTAATAGTTTTAGTCTTCATAAATTTTTGGGGTAAAATGAAGAGAGTAATAATTTAATTAAAATCCATGGTTTTAAATGGTAAAGAAGAAATAAACTATTTAACTTGTGAAAGTGTAAAAAGATTTCAAATTAATAATAAAAGGAAAAGAGCAAATAGCGCAGCTGCCATTTTGGCCCTAATAAAAGGGGAAAGAAGGGAATAATAAAAATTAGGAAACTAAGGAATGGGGGAAAACATAATAAGGGAAAGAGGGGAATTTATGGTAAAAAGCGAGGTCAACTTAGTAAGGAATCTGCAATTAAGAACCTTCTAAAATGAACTAAATTAGCAACTTCATTCTAGGGAAAGTATTTAAACCTGAAAGGGAATCTAGGAAAACCTAGGAGTAAATTTAGGAGCAACTCTAGGTGGTTGAGGGAAATGAAACAATTAATAAATTTAATGAAAATAATTGTTGGAGAAAAGAGGGGGATGGACCACACTTGTGCGAAGGAGAATATTTAGAAGATTTTTATTAAAAAATAATTTAAATATGATTTAGGGAAAGTTGGAGGTTCTAAAAATGCTATAAAAGAAAGGGAAGATGAGGAAGAAAGGGATCAAATGTTAGCGTAACGTTACGCTGTCGGATTGTGACTTGACTGATTACTTGTGAGGAGTTCATATTTTCCATCTCGGATAGGAGTGGTAGCTCGGCCTTGCGAGGCGAGCTAAGAGCTAGAGTACCATCTGGAAAGTGTGTGGCCCCTTTGCGGCTCGGGGGGGCTAAGGGGGAAGCAGAGTACACCTAGCAATTGGTTGGGAGGTACCGGTGAGGTCTCGATGGTCGGCGAGCAGGAGCGGCACAGAGTGCGAGACATCATTCAAAGAGGGCGAGAAGGAAATGGTATGCTTTTCATTTTTGTATGGTAGAATGTATTAGGATTTATGCAGATCTGCTTATTAATGGAAAGGTAGAATGAGTTGTTTTATCATTTGTATTCTGGAAATTGTCTAAAATTGCTATCATTTGTATTCTGGAAATTGTCTGTATTTGTTATCATTGTATTCTAGAAATTATCTGAAATGGTTATCATTTGTATTCTAGAAATTGTCTGAAATTGCTATCATTTGTATTCTGGAAATTGTCTGTATTTGTTATCATTGTATTCTGGAAATTATCTGAAATGGTTATCATTTGTATTCTGGAAATTGTCTGAGATTGTTATCATTTGTATTCTGGCAATGAGAAGAATTGATTACAGGACTGTAATAGTACGACATTCTGTTAAAAAAAAAAAGGGAGGGGGTTTATTGAATTCATGTCTGCTCTTATACTTGGGTCCGGGATTGAAAAACGTTTGTGCCCCCACTGGTTTCAGGGGTTGGGAATTGTAATCCAACTAAACTCACACACCCAAACTGATTCCACTATATGCTGACAAGTAGTGCATAAGACCAAAGGTTCTACCTCTTTTCGCTTGGGTCCTTCTCTTTGTGTGGGTCGTGTGGGTGTCTTAGCTCTCAATCCTGCGCGTGATTGATACCACGGGAGTGTCATACACCAAGAATCACTTTGCCCTCCAATTTTGTGACTGTTTGGCCATAGAATACCCATGGCATTGCCTTCAGAATGGTGTAAACGACTGCCACGAACTTTGTGACTATGTGTTAATGGCCCTCAATTTTTTTTATATATAAAATGGGTTGACTGCGTTGGATTTCCTCTACGTTGGTAGTTGTGGTTGTTATGGGGGCGAAAGTCCCGGGGTCAAACCCGCAGGCTTCTCCTCCCACGCACATATATTGGGTGATTTGTTATATCATATATTTGATATATGGCATGGTTTTAATACATTATGGTTGGCATGCGATTTGGTGTAATATATATGGTATATATATTATTTACGTCTCAAAGCGGTGGCGCGTTGGTAGCTATGATTGTTATAGCGACCTCTCCTCTGCGTTTTCATTTGTAAACCTTGGATGCCAAGGGATCTTATTATCACCTGCGTTTGACCTTCATGTGACAGCGAATCCTTACCTTCCAAGGATAACCCATCCTCTGACTGCCTTCGGGATTGGAAATGTTGTGTTCTGTCTTGGAAGGTATTTCCATAAAACAGTTGAACCTAAACTTTCAGCTCAGATTTAGATTGGACCGCATTTTCACCGTGTGTACACCAGTTAGGAGCACACGCTGGTACACCCTACGGTAATGCAGTTCCCACAGCGATAATCCTGGTTATACAATGAGGCACACAGACTTATGGTATCTTTCCTGGATCGCGCCTTTTGGCGTATGGTAGCAACCTGCATGGTAACAGTTTATGGCATCAGTTTATAGCAGTAAATCTTAATGCCGATAGCCCGTATATAATTCATATATAAAATTTCAAGATCAAATATTTTAAGTTATAATTCCATATCTATGAAGTATATGTATTACGATGGTATAAGAATCCTATTTTTTAATAACTAGAGTTTAAGGTTCTATGTGAGTTTTATATATACTTATTTCTTTCTAGTTCTTTTTCACTAGACCTTATTATCACCTTGTATTAAAATATACCAAATCTATTATCTATATTCAATCTAATCTCAAATTGATATGGCTATCCCTTCCAATATAATACATGTTACTTTGGGGATTCTCAAATGAAGTCAAGCTAGTCAAGCTATATAGTTCATTTCATTTTCATTACGCTACAAGCATGTTATGCATGCCATGTACTAATTATCAGGTATTGATGTTCTCATTAACTTAGAAGTATGTTATGGTACTAATTATCATGTAGGGATGTACTGTGACTAAAGAAAAAAAATGGTATGGCGATCCCTTCCAATCTAATCTAAAACTGATATGGCTATCTCTTCCAATATAATACATGTTACATTGGGGGTTCTCAAATGAAGTCAAGCTATATAGATTATTTTGTTTTTGTGAAGCTACAAGAATGTTATGCATGCTATGGTACTATTATTAGGTATTGATATTCTCATTAACCTAGAAGTATGTTATGATATTAATCATCATGTATGGATGTAGTATGACTAAAACATGGCATGCTTGATCATTAAATGAGTTATGTTAATTGGCTAATGGATCAGGTGCATGCCTTGAAATTGATGTTGGTTTGTAATTTTATGGTATAAGTAACATATAAGATGTATTGAGATGAGTAATTTAATTGCGGAGTTATTTTAATGGTAGCATAATGTTGTTATTATTTTATGGTAATGTTGTTGAGATTGTGTTGAATTGTTAACATATAATGTAATGTCATTAAACTAAGTACAATCAGTTGCTGTGAGTTAGTAATTGGGGAACATCGATTAATGGAATTTAAATGGAGTAGCTGGTCTAAAATTAATGCCCATTTTATTTATAGTAATGCGTGGTTAATTAAATTTAATGTATGATGAATTACAATAAAGTTTACTCTCACCCTTGGTTTAATTGAATTTGATTGATAGAACGAATCTTAGTTAATCATTGATGTTGGTAGATTTAGCATTTTTAGTTTCGGTATTGATTGTGTCAGACGGGATGTAGACAACTCCATGTTCCTCAGAACAGTCGCCAGCCCTGAGACCTTAAATGGTTAAAATCGATGGGAACCTGGGCTTGAGCGTTGCTTATGTGTCTTGGAGGTCCTAACCATTGCAGGGTAGGACGGGCAGGAAGCCAGTCTTTTTATAGTCGATTGTTGGTCATTAAATGCATACAGTTACTTGTGGTGCGTCTTATGTCATCTTGAAGTGTTCATCATGGTTTGCGTATTTTTCGTCGTCAGGTGGCGACATAGAGTCGAATGTGTTGTTTCCCTTGTACATGCATGCACACACTTTTAAAAACACACGAAAAAAAAATTGCACTTGTTATAAGAGGTTTGTCGACGTAACGAGGAGGTTCGTTACAAAGGACTATTGACAGCAACCTATATATCAAAATTGAGGATCAAAACATGATTGTTGTGGTAGTATATGTAGACTAATACATCATATTTGGGAGTAATCTCACTACACTAAGAAAACAAATTGCAACCAAAATGCAAGAAGAGTTTTAAATGTCTATGCTGGGAGAACTATCATTCTTCTTAGGTTTAAAAGTAAATCAAGCATAAAATGGAATATTTGTTTCCCAAACCAAATATATCAAGGAAATGATGAAGAAATTCCAAATGGAAGACAATAAACCAATGGGTACTCCAATGGTCACTGGATGTAAAGTAAGTCTAGAAGATGACTCACCAAAAGTAGACCAAACGATGTATAGATCTATGGTTGGAAGTTTACTCTATTCAACGTCAACAAGACCTGGCATCATGCAGGTTGTAGGACTCATGGGGAGATTTCAATCTGCACCTAAAGAAACTCACTTAAAAGTAGTAAAAAAAATATTCAAATGCCTTTAAGGCACCCTAGAACTAGGATTATGGTATCCAAAAGATAAAGACTTCAATCTAACTGCATATATTGATGCAGATTGGGTAGGTAGCATAGATGATAGGAAAAGCACCAATGGAGGAGCATTTTTCTTAGGAAAAGGTACGGTAGCATGTTAAATCAAGAAACAAACATCCACATCACTCTCTACAGCAGAGGCATAATACATTCCTACTGCACACAAGTTCTTTAGATGAAACAAACTCTAGAAGACCTACAAATAAACTATAATGATCCTATTACTATTAACTGTGACAACACTAATGCCATAAGTATCTCTAAAAATCCATTCATGCATTCAAAAATAAAACACATCCCAATTAAATACCACTTCCTAAGAGATCAGGTCACCCAAAAAATAGTTAAAATAGTGTATTTAGACACCAAAGAACAAATTGCAAACATTTTCAAAAAACCTCTTCCTAGGAGTACTTTTGAAAATCTACGAAGGAAATTAGGAGTAATTCAAAAACCTCATTAAAAATCGAATGGTCAGGGGGAGAATTACCACAGGGGGAGCGAAAAAAGATCCCCTCTGCCATTGATGTCAAAGGGGGAGAGTAACTTTAGAGAAGAAGAGCATCATCACACGTGGAGTTTGTGTATGAAGTTAGTGTGTTGCCCTCAATGATAAAGGGGGATATTGTTGGACATATTGTCATTGATGTTAACAACCAATGTCATTAAGTTATAATGATGAGTTGGTATGAACAAAATGAAAAAAACAGTTATTAAAAATATCATAAGAGATGGAACACTTGAAGCTCAGAAGAAATGACACACATGAGTCGTTCATTATTGTTTTGGGACAATCCAAAATTGTTGGATCGAGTAAAGTGGAAGGATAGGATAAGAAAAAACCAAGGATGAAGCCCCAGAGTCACTAACTCACATCAACCGTCGGATCTGGAAAACCCCTTGACCGTTGATCTATTCAGAGCACGCCAAGGTAGCAGTGGTCAACTTTGATGTTGACCACTTTGGCATAAAAGGGTTGAGAATAGGTAAGATTACCTGAGACCGAAGTCCCGAAGTGGACATGAGTCATTCTATCTGAGGAACACTTTGAGAAGTATTTCGACCATTGGATAAAGTTTAGTGGAAGGACAGAGTAAGCCACAAAGTGTCCCAAAGTAGACCCAAGTCGTCTGATCTAAGGAACACTTCGGGTAATATCACGACCGCCGAATCAAGGAAAGTAGAAGGATAGGATAAGCAAGGAAAAATGCATGAGATCCCAAATACCTGAATTCTTGATAGTCGTTGGATTGAATTAATCCTTTTCGGGTTAAAGAAGGACCATCGAATCTGGAGAATACATGATGATTGTTGGATCAAAATAGTGGTCAACTTCATCGATGACCACTTCGACGAGAATGTGTTGAGAACATGTAAATTCACCTGAAGGCCGATGTTACGAATTCATGAAGTGAAGAAACATAGCACACACATTAGGAGATCCATGTCATCAGACCACATCAGCAAGGACACATGGCATAATCAAATGGTGACAAGTTTCAAGGTGCTATTATCATTTCAGGTATATGTAAGTCACGAATCTATGTGACATGTGGCAACCACTCAGTCAGTTCCATGTCAACAAGTGACGTCTAAAGCTACGTCACTCTGGGAGTATGTACTTCGAGATTTTTTCCACCAACAAATTCCCAGAGTCCCGGATTTTTGAAATGAATGAGAACCGTTCACCATGCAAGTAAAATCCAACCATCTGATCTACTTCGGCAAAATTTACTCTGGAAGATTGAAGGCATGTGTAGGAGAAATCACCCAAAGTGTCGAAGGCCAAATTCAACGCTAATAGTTGTTCTACTTCGGGGGCATTCTCAACCGATGATCAAGCATAGTGGAAGGATAGAGTAAGTAGAGGTGTTAACCGCAACAAGCGGTCACCACTGCTTTATAACTTATTCGATGAGTAATCACTTTAGAATAATTGTTACTCTAGAGTCCAGGAGCTACGAATAGTCGAAGTTCTGAAGTAAATGAGAACCATCCATCTCATAGTAAATTTGATCGTTGATTTTGATAAGTAATCAAGCACTCACTTGGCCTAGCGCCTAGTCACCACCTGCGGTCGTATGGAATAAAGAAATAAGGGTAAAAGAAGAGGCAATGACTAATAAGCCCGTGGTTTTGCGCATATGGTCACATGTTAATGGTTTGAAAGAAGCTCCTCTGCAGAACTCGAGTTATGAAATATTTGTAGATACATTGAATCAAGTTAAAAAAAAATCGATCCATACCTCTGATCGATTTACGAAAATCACTCTCACTAAATTAAAGAATTAACAATAATGCTTGAACAATAATAGTGAGTATTGTTACTGTTAAAAAGAAGAGGTCTGATGGTCCAAACAAAGGGACATGATGTTTTATAGCTCACACCATTTGGAAGAGTATATAAACAAGAAAGAGTGATGAGAAGAAAGGGTCTTTGTAGTCCAGATCAGAAGATCAAAACAACAGCAGAGTCCAAGAAGAAGAACTGATGATTCCTATGAAGTGAGGGTGGAAGGGAGGAGCACGGAAGGATTCATATCCTTTAAGTGTAATTTAAGGGAGTTGGTGCTTCCTAGGTTTGGTGCCCTAAAAACAAGGGATTTGGTGCTTCCTAGGGTTGGTGCCCTAAAGATGAGGGAGTTGGTGCTTCCTACGGTTGGTTCCCTGGAGAAGAGTATATGTGTCTCCTAGAGTTGGTGCTCTAAAAAGTATTAGTGTCCTTCACTATTCTTTATAAAACCTTGTAATTCCTATTAAATATATTTATATAATTGATTTTGCATACAATTCATTGTTGATTTATTGTGGTAATCAATAAAATATAAAAAGTAACTGCTAATTGTTAAAAATGGGAAATATTGATTCACCCACACCCCCCCCCCC
>ML785887.1:888081-899101 GCA_009831015.1 Picea engelmannii
TTTAGGCCATTAGTTGTAATTATACCTCCTAGTCTCCTATATATACCAAGGAGACATTTTCATTTTGAATCATCTTGTACTTGAACATTTAAGTGGGGTAAGAGGAGGTTTCCCCCTCGAAGAGGCTTATTATCTGAAATTATATCTTTTCCAAGGCATTGAGTACTTTTTCTGAGGATTTTCTATGCTATATTGATATTTTGTTCTTAACAATTCCTATCAGTTCCCAGCCTTGCAATTTATGCCTTTGTGACTCGATACGTTATCCCTAGAGGGAACATCCCCCGAGTGTCCTTATCCTGCACATGCTTCCTTGCATTGAGAATAGGTATGTTCCTTGCATTCTGGAGCTAGTTTTCTTGTCTGTGACACTCATTTCCTCCACTGTACAATAAGAATTATTTTATTATTTTTCAACATTCATTAACATTAAAAAGACAAAAACAAATTAAAAAACCAAAAAGAATGGGAAAACATCTATCTCTTTTGTTGGCAGTAGTCTTGTTTCCCTTGAACAAAGAAAAGTCTTGAGTCAGTATCTCATCATTTTGGGTTTAGTATGGATTTAGGAGACTTATTCTTGCTTTGAGTTTTTTCTCCCCTGATTGGTTATTCTTCCAACTATATGGAGTAGTTGTTGATGCCTCCTGTGTCACAAATGTATCCCAGTTTATAGTCATGATTCCCAAGTCACATAATGTGTCATGCTTATGTTCAAGGGAAACTTTTCAACCTGTGTCAGCCATTCTGCAGTTATCCTTTGACCTTGCAAGTCAACCTTCCCAAGGCAGTCTCATCATCACAAGTATCATTCTCTTCGTTCGATCTCTTCCAAATATTTAGCCTTTTCCACCTCTCACGATGGATGATGGAGGATTCCTTAATGCCTTCCTTCTAGTGGGTTGCCTCCCATCGAATTTAACACATATTTCTCTGGGAGAGGGATCTAGAGTTATGGTTGGTACCTTGGGGCTTGCAGTCATCAGTGGCAGGTTCCCTTGCTACTGATAGTGGGAATACATCAATGTCCCATGCTCGATAGTTTCTACCAGGTGTTCGATGCCATCTCATTTATTCACACTTGTTAAAAGTACCATGGTACCTTGACTCCCATCATCATTATCGGTGGGTTGTCTCATGTTTGTTAATGGTATACATCAATTGTCGATAATCAAACAATGTCTCACTGTGTTCGAATTCATCTCATCCATTCACATAGTGTAGACTTGTACCACAACGAATCATTTTGAAGACTCCGGGTGAAGTACGAGCACCACTTCTTTTTTTCTCCTTCCCGACTCATATGCTGCCACATCACAGACATTGGCACTTGCATAGAATCAGTTTGTTCATTCTCTTGGTTCCATATATCCTATGTTCTTGATCTTGAGATATAGCTCCATTGTGTATCTATTTGTGGATATGATCTACTTTGGCATGGATCCACTGTGTATTCTCCATGGCCATGCTTACTAGTTCATATTTATCACATGGATCCATTGTGTATTGTTCGTGTCTATGGAAATTAGTCATACTTTCATATGTACCATGTATCGGTAATGTATTTTTTTTTTGCGGCCATGCTTTATCACTCCTGACCATGGGTATGCCCAACTTGGGAAACAAAACTCTTACTTGATTTTTATTAATGGTTATTTCTTTTTGGATTAGTTTTTTGGGAACCTTCATGGAGACTTCAATGCATCCTCACCTATCATAGTTTCATAATGTATTATGGCCATCATTTTACCCTTATGAACTCATACATTAGGGGGCATATGTTATGGCACAAAATGCCACACTCATGCATTTGTGCCATGGCCTAACCCTTTTCCCAATGCTTGTTATAATTTTCCCTAAAGGTCCTCTCAGAAATCATCTAAAAAGCATGCCCTAAGAGCATATATGTGGGTTTCCCTAGTGCAACATGTGGACATCTACGACTTTCCTCACTGCAACCCACAGATGCCCTCGTTTTTGGTGAAAAATAAAATAATCCTATTTTTTCGAGTGGGTTTTTCAATTGGGCTTGTTATCACGCAATTTGCACTTTCCCAAAGCCAAAGGAAAGTGGATACTGAATTGGCATAATAAGGAGGATGACCTATCACTTACACCTTAATAGGGCACCTCTTTCTATTAAGCAGTAGTACCCCGTGGGAGACATCCCCAGTGACCTAGGGGTTTGAGAAGGCTAAGGTAAAAGTTGTAAGAAAGTCCCACCCCTCTTACAGGTCACTCTGATCAAAAGTTCCAAGGTTTTAATGAGATGAAGCAAAATGTAATTTAAGTGTACCTTCCTAGAACAAGACATCAAGTAGAAAAGAAATGGTGTTTGCAAGTACCATATGATGCCAGTTCTTCATAAAACTATGAATTCTTAAAAGATAATAAAGTTGATGTAAAAATGAAGAAATATAAGTATTTATAAGAGAAATATATCTTTAGCAACAACTACAACAATTATGCCTCAATAATGCTTCAAAAATGACAAGAAATAATAGCCTTAAATTGACAAAATTATAATAGTTGTCAGAAGCAATTATGGAAATGTATAATAATCTTTTAATCTTGCTTTTAGGATGAATTTGTTTTTGTTATAGATGGTTGTAGCAATATTTTGCAACAACAGTAAATTAGTTAGTGAGTTAGTCTAATATAGAGTTAGAAATAATTAGTAAAAGTCATAGGGAAGATGGTTAAAGCGTTGTTTGGTCAATCAATCACTTACAAGAAGTGAACTAGTGCCTTTTAGGGTAATGGAGTCAAAGTTTTCTGCAGCAATTCTTAGAGGAAAACAACAAATGATAATAGGTAATCTAAAGGGATGGGTAATATGCTTGATGTGCTAGTAATGTAAGGCCTCAATATCTAAACCCTAGAAGGAAAAAATGCTAGAAAGTAGGAAACCATAGGCCCTACCGATTTCCTTCTTCCTTAGATCAAACTTGAAATAAAATATATGAAGCTAATGAAGCAATGCTACTAGAGTGATACAAAGGTAGGGCTCTAGTGTATCCTTCAAAAGAGATGTTTCCTAGCAAAATCAAGTAGGTGGAAAATTATAAGGAAAAGGATAATAACATATGCTTCTCCCCAAGGGTTTCAAACTAGCAACTTCATAATCTTAGAAATGAACAAGCAAATTTACCATAACCATTCAAAATCAATGAAGAGTTGTAGATTTACTTACTTCATCAAGAATAATCTAGCAACAATACCCTAGTTGAAGCCTTTCCTCCATGAAAATACCAAAATACAACAAGAATAACCTCTCCAAGAAGTTGTACACCATTTAATTCCAGCCAAGTACCCTTAAAGGGCTGAATTTCAGACCTCACACTTGTGTGAGTGAAAGATGATGAAAAATATAAGAGATTTGTCCCTTATTTATAAAATAATCATGACCTTTAATTACAATTTAGGTCAAAAAAGGCTAGCATGGCCAAATTACATCAAAAATCTAGTTTGTACATAAATTTAAAGAATTAAACCCTAAAATGTGCAGTAGAGGTGATGGCATGCCCTCCTAGGATGACGTTTTGCCTCATAAGTGGGACGTTGGGCTCCATGAGAAAAATGTTAGGCCTTCCATGGCCTCCAAAAATGTCACACGTGCCACTTGGCACACAACTTACTCCATCATGTCCATCTGACGTTGGGTGACATCTAGGGTCACAAGGGTGATGTCATGGGCCTCCCAAGGCCAACGTTCACGGGGGGGAGAAAGATACACCTAGGTCTAGGCCTGCCTAAGCGTCTCTGGTGGAACGTCCTTATTTTCTCTGCTACAAGCCTATGGTGTCTATCTTCCCTTGGTTGGGATCACAACATCCATCTAGTGAGTTTTTAGCCCCATGGAGGTCCGAAATAATCATCTCCCCGTATGTACCTGTCTCTTGGGCATGGTCCTACAACAACAAAAAGTACTCCCTCCATGGGCTCATAAGTCATAGGGATCATAGCAATGCCAATCACATCTAAGAATAAAATTACCCAAACATGTGCATCAAACCCCCTTTACCTAAACGAATGCTCAAAGACGATATGTAGTTTAACAAGCGAGGTTTGGAGAGGGTCTCGAGATGTCCTATTAGGATAATCCTCCTCAATTTTGGAGTGTTTCCAAGATGAATACCAACATAGGTCATGTAGATGTATGAGATGGTGTAGGGAATGTTTGGGCAAGGGGTACAGTGATAATAGGGAAATGTAAGTCTTACATGTGGGTGCCTCTATAGAGGGTGAGATGCACCTTGTCATGGATGTCATTGTTTCCTAGCCCATTCAATGTATTTTACTCTTTGTCTTATTTCTTTTTCTTTTCAAGAGAATAGCTGGGGGACACTGTTCTGGCATGGTGACCAGTGGTCAGAGTGTTACCCATAAGTATTTCACGGAAATGAGAAGGTTGGCTCGTGATGAAACCCCCTTTCTCTTGGTTATGCCACCAAGAGCCACCACCTTGGTTTGGTGACCAAATGGATGGCAGTTTCATATTGATACATTCCCATGGACCTAATAGGGAGGCTCATGATGAGACCTCCTATCCACCAACTAGACCTTAAGTTTTATTTTATTTTACGTGTCCCTTTTTCTGGCTGAGAAGCCATTTTATTTTTTCTCGGGAATCCCTGGGCGAAGCATCTCAAGGTTTCATTTTGGATTTTAAAATTTTCCAGCTAATTTTACCCTCTGGGCCTTTAGCCCCTTCTTCCCACAAGGCAAGGTACAACCCTTTCTAGCTTGGCAAACCCAATGCGTGAACCAAGGTGGGGTAAAGATGAGAGGGACAATGATGAAAAGTGGTAATTATGGAAGGAATGCACAATGACCTTTCATAGACCCACCCAATGGAAACTCATCCCTAAGGGAACCAACTTACTAGGGAACTATGTCATCCCCCCCATGTGTGGATAAGTTAAAGAGCATAATTTCCAAGAAAACATCATTAAACAAAAGAGAGTTCAGTGCACATATTCAAATGCTTTGAAAATTAGAGTGACACATACCATGATACCCAGACTCATTACCTCATGGAGAAAGACTCACTGCTACTTCAGAATCAATCTAATGGGATGGATGTTGTTGTTGTTGATAGATAGGAGGCATTGAAGAAAATATGGGCCCTCTAGGGCCAATATTTAGTCATATGGCTCTCAATACTCCATGTCTAGGACCTGTGGGCCTTGAGACATAATCTCCTTAGTTATCCCTAGCATAGGGGATAACATCTGGCTCTAACTCAGGGACATGTGCTCACCATAGAGCGCATAAGAACCTCAGCATCTCTGGCATGACCTGTAATCTGCTAGATCTCAACAAAAAACCATTAGTAATCTTTTGGGGTGGTGATATCAACCCTGCCTCATATATGATATAATGAAATAAAAGTAAGCAATCACATATACAAGTGGAAATGAAATTACAACTACACTAATCTAGCATGATATGCAGATGGCATATACAATGAATGAAAATTCCTACCTACTTACATGTACTCACCTGTGAAGTCAAGTATTTTCCCCTTGATGGGGTTTGAGGAGGTATCCACTAACCAGTAATAGACGTTGTCTTCCTTCCAACATGGATAGATAGTAGGCATCTTTGACTGACTTCATTCTAACTCTAAAAGGTCCAAATCAAAACTGTGCATTCCCTTTAACATTAGTATGCTCCCCCTTTTTTGTATCCCACATCTAGACCGTATCTCCCTCTTGGTAATCCTTTGTTTTGAACTTGGTTTTTTCTTGTACAACCCTAGTATATTGTTTTGAGGGAGGAGGGTGGGAATATGTTGTGAATACTTCCTACTAGTTCGGTCTGATCAATATGTCGGCATCTGCTTTCTTTAATAGCTTGACAGACCCAACTTCTTTGTCCTTGTATTTGTCTAGGAATTTTTGGTATTCTTCCTTCTTTGGCCATTTTATTTTATCGAATTCTTCCTCTGAAGCGAAAGGAAAATCCTCAGGAGAAAATATAGGAAGGCTTTCCTTGATTAGCTCGTGTGTCTGACTAGTCTCAACATCATCATAAATTTCCTACACATGGACCTTGGCCATTGGAACATTTGGGAGGCAACTTATTGTCCCATCATTCATAGGCACATTAATGTAAGTTAGATCCATCTATAAGGCGCCTCCCAACATTGCAGCAAACGTCCTGGATAAAATCATTCCCCCTACATCCGAGACATCCACTACCACAATATCCATGTCGATCACTCTTTCAGGATATTTTCCAAGGAATACTTCAATGTTTTCAACTACCCCATGAGTGGGTATGTCCCTGGATTCAAAACCACACACGTTCCTATAAGGTCGTGTGGCCTTTAGGCCTAATTTCTCCATGACCTTCAAAGACATCATGTTAGCATCTGGTCTTGAATCAAGCATACAATTGTTAAGGCATTTGTTGTTAACCAATAATGTCATGAAGAAAGGCGGGTGTCCATCATACTGAACCCTAAAATACTATGCTTGTAACATGATAGGAGGGTGAATTGGCTCATCTGATACTTCGAAGAAATAAATCGAACCTTTCTTTTATAGATGGGACCTTTATGACTTCCCTTAGTGGAATGGTTACGTGCATTTTTGCCAATGCACCTTCAAAGTCAAAATTCAAATCCACCTTGTCGATTTTGGGAGGATTTTTAGGAAGGAGTATGTTCATAGGTGGAGGTCCTGTTTGTGAAATTACAAGCCCAGTAGAGAGAGGTTGGTTCATTCATTTTTTCCTAGTGTACACTTGGAATTCTTGCTTCTTCAACTTTTCTCTCAACTCTTGGTCAAGTTTGTTTATCACCTCCATCCTAGCCTTCCTAGTTGCTTCCTTTATGCCCTCTTGATTTTCTTCAAGTGTGACATTAAGGAAATATTGAGGACTTTCAATGGTATGATTGACAATATTGACTTGGTCATGTTCACCATTGTTTAGGGGACACTCATGTTCCCAATGTGAGTCTCAGCATTGCAAGCAACAAGGGTTTTCATCTACCATGTTTGCGGGGGATAAAGTATTGGGAACTTCTTGATCATTTTTTGGTCTAAAAACTTGAGTTCCTTTCTAGAATTTCCCTCTGTAAGGAACCCTGGGAGATTTTTGTTGAGATCTTTCTAAGTTGACAATCCTATTCATCATTAGTTCATGGGTTTTTACCATGACATCTACAGTCAACTATAGCTTTGCTAAGCTAGCGCTAATATCTGAGGTAGGTTCAACATTATGAACTATCTTAGATTTAGCATCCATTTTGACTCTTGGGGCAGAGAAAGGATAAACTCTAGAGGATGTTAGATTGTCTTCAATCCTTGTAGCTACCTCTTGGGCTTCTTGGATTGTTTTAGGGGCTTTATCTCTGAGGAGAAATCCCATATGTCCTGTAAAGGCTTTGGTGTAAAGAAAAAGAAGGAAACTATCTGAAGGATGATGGCTCACTGGGATCTTTTGCATTAAGTTTTCAAATTTATCATGAAATTCCCTAATAGTTTCATTCTCTTGTTTTGTGAGGTTATTCAGCCTTATCAACAACATGTTCAGGTCTTCCTTGACACTCCATCATTTGAAGAATATCTCCTCAAATTTATCCATGGTTTTAATACTAGCATCAGGGAGACCATTGTACCATCGTCTAGCGCCATCATGGAGGGTAATAGAGAAAAATTTCATAGCTAAGTATCCAGCATCATCACTGATGGGATGAAGCTAAAACAAGGCCCAGAAGTTTCTCATATGATCCTCGGCATTGACTACATCATTACCAGTGAATTTAAGCAACCATTTCTCATACTTAGGGGGCATTTGCCTAGGGTATCCTGGTATGTTTGTCATGTCTAACGGTTTGAAGAGATTGGATGACCATTGGTTCTGGCTATTAGCTTGATTTGGATTAACAGTTTGAGTTCCTACGCTATACATTGTGTTTAAAGGAAGATTGCCTCCAAATAATGATTTTACTAGAGGAGAGTTTTGGGGAGGTTTCCTTCTAAAGGACTTGGGATGGTTGGTATACCTCCTTGAACTTTGTGGAGTCACCAGATAATTTTCTTGAAACTATCAAAGGGATGAGGGGATCACCCTTTGTGCAGTTGTTAGGTAAGCTTTATAAGATATAGGCTTTTTAGGAAAGGCTTACCGAAAAGTGTTGTCTTTAAGGATAATTGACTCAGTGTTCCTTGGCAACGATGCCAAAATATTATCGCACAATTTGTACTTTCCCAAAGCCAAAGGCAAGTGGATACTGAATTGGCATAACAAGGATGGTGACCTATCACTGTCACCTTAATAGGACACCTTTTTCTATTTAGGATAAGTACCCCAGGGGAGACGTCCCCAGTGACCTAGGGGTTTGAGAAGGCTAAGGTAAAAGTTGTAAGCAAGTCCCACCCCTCTCACAGGTCACTCTGATCAAAGGTTCCAAGGTTTTAATGAGATGAAGAAAAATGTAATTTAAGTGTACCTGCCCAGTACAAGACAACAAGTAGAAAAGAAATGTTGTTTGCAAGTACCATATGATGTCAATGCTTCATAAAACCATGAATTCTTAAAAGATAAGCAAGATAATGTAAAACTGAAGAAATATAAGTATTTATAACAACAATATATATTTAGCAACAACTACAAAACTTATACCTCAATAATGCTTCAAAAATGACAAGAAATAATAGCCTTAAATTGACAAAATGATAATAGTTGTTAGAAGCAATTATGGCAATGTATAATCATCTTTTAATCTTGTTTTTAGGATGAATTTGTTGTTGTTATATATGGTTGTAGAAATATTTTGCAACAACATCAAATTATTTAGTGAGTTAGTCTAATCTAGAGTTAGTAAAAGTCTTAGGGAAGTTGGTTTAAGAGTTGTTTGGTCAATCAATCACTTGCAAGGAGTGAACTAGTGCCTTTTAGGGTAATGGAGTCAAAGTTTGCAGTGGAAATTCTTAGAGGAAAACAACAAATGATAATAGGTAATCCAAAGGGATGGGTGAGATGATTGAGGTGTTAGTAACCTAAGGCCTCAATATCTAAACCCTAGAAGGAAAAAATGCTAGAAAGTAGGTAACCCTAGGCCCTAGCGATTTCTTTATTCCTTAAATCAAGCTTGAAATAAAATATATGAAGCTAATGAAGCAATGCTACTAGAGTGCTACAAAGGTAGGTCTCTAGTGTATTCTTCAAAAGAGATGTTTCCTAGCAAAATCAAGTAGATGGAAAATTACAAGGAAAAGGATAATAACATATGCTTCTCCCCTAGGGTTTCAAACTAGCAATTTCATAATCTTAGAAATGAACAAGAAAGTTTACCATAAAAATTCAAAATAAATGAAGAATTGCATATTTACTTACTTCATCAAGAATAATCTAGCAACAAAACAATGCCAAAATACAACAACAATAGCCTCTCCAAGAAGTTGTGCACCACTTAATTTCATCCAAGTACCCTTAAAGAGGGTCGAATTTCATACCTCACACTTGTGTGAGTGAAATATGATGAAAAATATAAGAGATTTGTCCCTTATTTATACAATAATCATGACCTTTAATCACAATTTAGGTCAAAAAAGGTTGGCACAACCAAATTACATCAAAAATCCAGTTTTTACATAAATTTGAAGAATTCAACCCTAAAATGTGCAGTAGAGGTGACATCATGCCCTCCTAGGGTGATTTTGGGCCTCATAGGTGGGAAATTAGGCTCCATGAGAAAAATGTTAGGCCTTCTAAGGCCTCCGGATGATGCCACACTCCCCACTTGGCACACAACTACCTCCATCATTTCCATCTGATGTTGGGTGGCGTATAGGGTCACAAGGGTTCCATCATGGGCCTCCCAAGGCCAACATTTAGGGGGGAGATAAATATCCCCCTAGGTCTAGGCCTGCCAAAGTGCCTTTGGTGGAACGTCTTTCTTTTTCTCTGGTGCAAGCCTCTGGTGTCTCTCTGCCCCTTGTTGGGGTCACAACATCCATCTGGTGAGATTTTAGCCCCATGGAGGTCTCAACTAATCATCTCCCCATATGTACCTGTCTATTGAGCATGTTCCTACAGCAAAAAAAAGTACGCCCTCCATGGGCTCATAAGTCACAGGGATCATAGAAATTTCAATCACGTCTAATATCCCAAACATGTGCATCAAACCCCCCTTTACCCAAACAAATTCTCAAAGACGTTATGTAGTTTAACAAGCCAGATTTGGAGAGGGTCTCGGGATGTCCTATTGGGATAATCCTCCTCAAGTTTGGGGTGTTTCTCAGGTGAAGTCCAATCTAGTTCATGTAGATCTATGAGATGGTGTAGGGAATGTTTGGGCAAGGGGTGCAGTGATAACATGGAAATGTAAGTCTTACCTGTGGGTGCCTCTATAGAGGGCAAGTTGCACCTTATCATGGATTCCATTGATTCATGGCCCATTCAATGTCTTTTACTCTTTGTCTTATTTATTTTTCTTTTCAAGAGAATAGTTGGAGGACACGGTCATAACATGGTGACCAGTGGTGACAGTGTTACCCACAAGCATTTCACGGAAATGAGAAGGTTGGCTCGTGATGAGACCCCCTTTCTCTTGGCTATGCCACCAAGAGATACTACCCTAGTTTGGTGACCAAATGGATGGTGGTGTCATACCACTACATGCCCATGGACCTAATAGGCTGACTAATGATGAGACCTCCTATCCACTAACTAGAACTTAAGTTTTTTATTTATTTTACAGGTGGTCTTTTCGGTCTTTTCTTGCTGAGAAGCCATTTATTTCTTTCGTGGGAATCCCTAGGTGAAGCATATCAAGGTTTCATCTTGGCTTTTAACTTTTTTCAACTACTTTTACACTCTGGGCCTTTAGCCCCTTCTTCCCACAAGGAAAGGTACAACCTTTTCTAACTTGGAAAACCCAATTCCCGAACCAAGGTGGGGGAAAGATGAGAGGGACAATGATGAAAGGTGGTAAGTATGGAAGGAATGGACGATGACCTTTCATAGACCCACCCAATGCAAACTCATCCCTAAGGGAACCAAC
>ML785887.1:935891-956051 GCA_009831015.1 Picea engelmannii
GATGATGTAGTTCTTGAGACTTGGGTCTTAGCTAAAAATATTTTACAAAGGTACTCAGGGAAAGAGTACTATGACAAAATATTTTATAAGATGATCAAAGGCCAAGACTACAAAAGGTTAAGGTATGAATCTTGGCGCAACCATAAAGTCTTTGGAAGCCACTACAAGAAGTCCTCTCATGTTATTCAAGTACTCAATGGAATCTAGACAGAGGAATGGATCATGTAGTGAAGGAATTAGTGAAAGTGCATTCACTCCCAAAGAAACCAGTTATAGATTAAAGCAATACATGGGAGTCAAATCTATTATAAAAGGAATTGACTACCTGAATGATAGTAATCAGATAAAGAAATAGGCTTATTGCATATTGGATGAAGAATGCATCATATCTATGGATTAGCTATGAAATTAGAGTAATGCTTCCCTTATGATCATCATAGTGCGCAGTGAAAGCATGGTATGAAGGGCATTATTTATGGCATAATAGAATTGGATTGTGCAAGGCAGGTTGAAATCAGATTGGTCAAGGCAAGGGAAAGTAATAGGCAGCAAGTAAACCCAAGTACTGATATGATCATTTAAGGAAAGGATAAATCAAGCACCTCAAGAAGAAGTTGGTGATGACGTTCCAAGATTCCTCAAAAAACATGACTAGAAATAGAATGGGGTCATGGAGGAGTTGGATCAGAGGGATCCGAAAAGTTAATGGATATTGAAAATCCAAAGTATATAAGACAACAATATTGGAATCATAATTCATCCAAGTATGAGTTGGGATAGATGGATCTAGGAAATAAATAAAATCTAAATATTAATATCATCTTAGTATTTTGATGGAAGAACAAAGACAACCAAGAGTGTTTTGGCTAAGAAGTTGCTGAGAACAGGAATAATCATGCACAGTAATTACAGTGAAGAGCATTTGAAGGTTCAAAAATACAGGAGAAGGGAAGACTTCTGGGATAAATAAGGAAACGTGATACAAGAAGAAAGAAGTTGTTGCAATTACTGTAGCAGCAAGTATTATATGGCTTGTTGGGACAATCAAAGGGTGATAATACTTTCATGTTTGCAAGTGTTGTTGATAATGTTGCTACACACAGATGGAAGCAACATAAAGATGGAATATTGAATCATAAGGCCGATAAGGAATCATAAGAGCTCCTATTGTCATCAACTAATCAGATAACATTAAACTTGTTTAATGGCAGCCCTGCAGGTAAGTATCCTTCTTTTGGAATTTATGTGTGAAATTGCCAAAGGGAAATCCAGGTAAGAATTTCCCAAAATTGGGATGTTACTATGTTGTATGGTATTGTTTAAGTGCATTGACATAATTAAGTTACCACTAGGTGTGGTAAAGGTTAGAGGCTTGTTATATTTATCAAATCTTTTTAGCTTTTGAATGCACCCAAATATGAAATCATATTTCCATACCCATTTGAGAGTTGTACACGTGGTCTTGATTGTGAGCGAACTGACATAGTATCATGTCATGTTAATTTGGTTATGAGACAATAATCGCAAAAAGGAAAATATAAGACCATGTTATAGGAATGATGCTAAGAAATCTAGTCATGTATGAGACCAGGACAGAGTTGGATATGGCAAGGTATAGTTATAGAAAGGTTATGTGCCACACAAATACCCAATGATCTTCCTACTTTAAATAAAACTTGGACTGCAACCTTTTTGCTAACACTAATAAACACTACAAAATTGTATTCTTGGTGTAGTGTTCAGGTTGATAAGGAAGGCATCCAAGTAATTGTGAAGACAATGGGAAGTGTGTGGATACGGGTCAAGACATTGGCCAGATTTCCAATTTATGGATGGTGAGATGCATGACTTAGATAGGGCTCATTATGAAAGTCAATGCAAAGGTGAATTGAGTAATTAGGCATTGAGAGTTTCACTCATGCCTGGTAAGTGACAGAGTTGCACTCATACATGATGGAATTGTATACTTAAATGCATTTTTGCCGAATGCATTTTGTGAGTGCATGTAGATATGCTTTTGCATGGAAATAATTATACTAATGGTTGAAATGTTGCTAACTCATGAAGTTGAGAACATTTCAGGATCTGATAAACATTGCAACAAGAAAGTTGCAAGTGAGGTAGTCACAGGAAAAGTGACTGCAGGAAATTTCTGTTCAGAAAATTGAAGAATGAACTTATTGTTATTAATTATGCTTATGCATATGAATAGAATGATGAGTCATTCTATTTGGTTGAATTGTTGGTAATTTTGATTGAGTTTCTAGGTGTAGGCAATTGTAATATCATTGCATAAGGTGACGTGCATGATGAACTATGATATATAGAAAATACTAATAATTTGTTGGTTGTATGCAATATAAATAGAATTTCATATTTGAGAAAAGTCAAATTCCTTATGAAATTAATTGATTTATAAAATAGATTTTTTATAATGCTCTCTCATGACAACTGCATGTCTGTGATGCATATTAGATGATATTGATTAAAGTTGGCACTATTGGATCCATGGTGCTCTGATACTTCCTGTCTGGCCTATACTGGAGCCCTGGAAGGGAGGTTGAGCAGCCAATGAACTGTAGAATAGTGAAGGTGTATACTACCTTGGATTGTATAGGCATGTGGGGAAGAGAGATACCATTGGTGGGAGTGTTGCTAAGATGAAAATATAATGATTAAAGTGGGAACTCTTGGAGCCATGGTGCTCTGATACTTCATGTCCGACCTGTACTGGAACCTGGAAAGGAAGATGAGCAGCCAAGGAGTTGTTGGACAGTGAAGGTGCATACTACCTTTAGTTGTACAGGCATGTGGGGAAGAGAGATCATTGGTTGAAGTTTTGTTGAGGTTTGGTACCTTGGCCTAGACTATGTCGATATTGATCGTGGGTCATGATTATCTTGGGAAGCCATTGTCCTGATGGAGTCATATTCCATGCTGGGAAATGGCATGTTGTTGAGAGTTTATCAGCAATGAGATATAAGAATGGGTGGAACGTCATGGATCTACATCTAGTTGTTGCTTCAATGAAGTTTAATTGAAGCATGTAATAAGGAACAATGAGCTGAATTATTCTTGAACTAGCTCTATGGAATAGAGAAATTGACTTCAAGTTGTAGTATGAGTACCATAATTGGTGCCGGAAAGTAGAGCACCAGATGGGTAACAAGATTTCAATAGGTAAAACTTGGAGACTTTGAAGAGTTTGAATGGTATGCGGTATATAATGCACTGAGGATTTTTGAAAATTTTCTTGTACATGTATACATGATGCACTGAGGATAGTGCATAAATAAGGGGAGGGGATTGTAATATCCCTAAGGCCAAACCCAATTGCAAATGTAAATACAAATGTACGTAAGTTGGTGAGTTGTTTTATATATGTTGAACATACATATTTCATGGCATAGTGCGCGCATGTACTGCGCAGTAAAATGATGAATTGGGCACGTTTCAGGATACCACGCGCAGCCTATTAAATGTGTGCGATATTGAGGCCAGGGAGCCTTTATGTATATGATATATTTTATAGGTTGGTGATCTAGTTATTATAAGCTAGGATGCTTATGTTTTGAATAGGCCAAAGAGCCTAGATGTTACAGGCTAGTGCGCCTATTTTTGTACATATCTCATATTTAATATAAGATACATCGTTGCGTGCAGACCGACCACGATAAAAGAGATGGGGGACTAAACTCCACTAGTCAAGGAAAGGGCGGGGCCTAAAAGTTAAGAAAAATGGCTAAGCTAGGGAGCTTGAGCCAAAAAGGAATATTATGTTAATATTTCTTAAATCATGAAGTAGGGATAATTACTTTATCCTAAGTTCTAAAGTTGTGGACAAGTGGGCCAAAGTAGCTCCCAACATGACAAGTGTCAAGTTGGGGACATGCATACTTATTGTGGGGACTTGGCTCATTTTCGGGGGATATCTCCATCATTCATACCATCATCTTTTCCCTGATTCATCCATCACTGAGATATACAGTCAATCATCCAGGAGTATGGGCAGTCATTGAGCTATCATTTGTATCTTCATGACTTTACCTGAACACATATCCAGATCCTTTTGTTGGGTAACTGATTAGCTTGGGAGCGGGATTGAAGAGGCGGGTTTTCAAGCCCGTGAAAAATTCTCTGGGTGAGAGAATTGTTGGGGATTGATTTCCGGAAGGTGCTGAACTATAGCTGCAAGGCTCTGAGACTTCCTATCCATCCTGTTGTTGAAGCCCTGGAAGGGAAGTAGGGTAGATGAGGGATTGTTGAGCAGAGAAGGGGCACACTTCTTTGGGTGGGACAGGCATGTGGGGAATGAGGGACTATAGGTTGTTAGTTGAGTGAGCACCTGAGACGGAGTCTTTCCTATTATTCATGAGCCTTAGCTTGGTTAGGAACCCCTTTACCCGGGTGGAGTTTAGTCCCAACTCGGGGGTGACTCACTGTTGAGAGTGATGAACAGTGTGGTCTAAGTCTGGGAGGTTCGTGCAAGGTCTGCATGCAGTTGGTGATATTCTCACAAAGATAAGTGTCAATTGTGTGATTAATTTACATGTTGCATTGTTATTCACGTGTTATTTTTATGGGTTTATCCTATGCATGATTATAGTTGTCTCTATTCTTATGGGTATTGCATGTATATGTTCCCTGTATATGTTTACTGCTAATTCAGTGTGAATCCATGCATTACATAATGTATTTGTCTCTTCACGTTTTATATATATTAAGCTTCTGCAAGAGTTCTTTGTGTGCATATGTTTTAATTGCATGCAGTTAGAAAATTATATGAGACATAACTAAGTTAAGATGCTAAGTATGTTACAGTACGTTCCGCACAGAGAATGGATGTGTTCTCTAGTGTAGCGTGGCCCGGCGTGAATGGTCAAGGACGTTACAAATTGGTATCTGAGCATGAAAGAGTGTTCAAGAGTAGCATGGCCTAGCCTGTTGAAGGCTGGGAATGTTACAAAGACGGTTTCAGAGCTAAGTAAAGCGTCTGAGGAGTGGCATGTCCCGGGCCTGTGTGAGGCCGAGGATGTCACATATGTGGTAAATTCTATTACAGATTATGATCCCATAACTAAATTTGATCCAATAGAAGATCAAAACTTACATTGAGAAGTTCATGAACATAGTCATAAACATTCCCCAAGAAAGCATATCAGTTTGGAATCCCTCTTTATGAGAGATGACCAAATGAAAATTTCAAAACCATTGGAAGAACCCTCTGTCAGAAAGGTCCAAGAAACACAGAAGATAAACATCAGTACTCCTAAGTCACCAAAGTATACAAATTTAGGTACCAATTGTACCAAAGAAGAGATTGATCAATATAACAAGCTTTTTAAATATTTTCAAGATTTATTTGCATGGAGTTGTGATTATTTAAAAGAATATGATAAATCAATATTCCAACATACTATACGTCTGAAAGAAGGAGCCAAACCATTCAAACAAAAGTTTAGAGTAATAAATCCAAAGATAAAGCCTCTGGTAAAGATAGAAATTGAGAAATTAAAGAAAGTTGGTATAATCTCTCCCATTAGACATTCATATTGGCTTTCGAATCCAGTAGTGGTAAGGAAGAAAACTAGTGAGATTTGATTGTGTGTTGATTTTATGGATCTTAAATGATTCAGCATAAAATATAATTACCCACTACCTAATATGGAAATGTGTCTTCAAAAATTTACCTGATTTGCATTAATGTCTATGTTAGATGGGTTTTCAGGGTATAACCAAGTCCTTATGGTAGAAGAAGATAGACCAAAAACAACATTTGTAACACCATGGGGAATTTATGCTTATGTCATAATACCATTCAGATTGAAACATGTAGGTTTCATGTTCCATAGAGCAATGGATCACGCTTTCAAAGAATTCATTGGAAAATACATGGTTGATTACCAAGATGATTTAACAGTTTATTCAAAATCAATTGCAATACATATTGGACATCTCAAGAAACTTTTTTGAAAGGTGCATAATGTACGGGGTATCATTGGATCCTAAAGAACGTTTGTTTGCTATAACAAAAGGAAAATTGTTAGGGCATGTTGTAAGAAAAGAAGGAGTATATATTGACCCAAAAAGAATCAAAGAAATAAATGATCTCAATCCTCCCACATCAAGAAAGGGAGTGCAATCTTTCTTCAGGAAGATTAATTTTGTTCGAAGATTTGTTCCCAATTATAACATCATTGTCAAACCTATAAACAAGTTGCTAAAGAAATGTCAAAATTTTGAATGGACATTAGAAATCCAAAAGGCTTTCACGGAAGTTAAGCAAGTCATCACTATCGTCCATGTACTTATTAGTCCAAATTTTGATGAGTTTATATTGTATTGTTTTGCCTCAGATGAAACCATTGCTTCCATACTCACTCGGAAAAATCAAAAGCAAGAAGAACTCCCAATTTCTTACATGAGTAAGACATTACATGATTATGAGTTGAATTAATCGATCATTGAAAAACAAGCTATTTCTCTAGTCAAAGTGATTGCTCATTTTAGGACATACATTATGTCAACTCATGTTATTGCTTATGTTCCTCATTCACCAGTCAAGATGCTCTTGAATCAACAACTTGGGGAAGGAATATGGACAAATTGTTTGGACAAACTTCAAGAATATGACTTGGAAATCAAATATTTAAAGGTTTTCAAAGGTCGGGGTTTTAGTAAATTCATGGCAGGGATTGAAGCTTTAAGCATTCCTCCTCCCAATGGATTTGGTATTATAGTCCCAAGAACAAGCTTGGAGAATTTTGAATGTTATAAGGATATAATATTGATTTAAAATCTCGTCAATTTCCTCTCGAAATGTCCTCAAAAGAAAAAAGAACTTTGAAAATGAAAAAAAATCATTATGTTATAGTATATGGAGTATCGTTCAGATGAAATTGTGATGGTGTATTATTAAGATGTCTAGATCATTTAAATTCTAAGGAAATGATTCAAGAATTTCACAATGGGGTTTGTGGAGGACATTTTTCACAATTTGAGACAGTCCACAAAATTGTTCGAGATGGTTTTTACTTGCTAGCTATGTTCAAGGATTCTTATGAATTTATTTCTAAATGCATTCCATGTCGGACGTTCTCAAGAAAAATGAAAAGAGTTGAAATGCCACTACAGAAAACCATGGTGGAGAAACCATTTGTTCAATGGGGTTTAGATGTGATTGGTCAAATAAATCCTAAATATAGCAAAGCTCATTCATATATCATCACAACAACTGAATAATTTACAAAATGACAAGAAGTTATGGCTCTAAGAAATGAAGATTCATAACAACTAATCTATTTCTTGAAAGAAAATAGTCTGTCCATGTTTGGCATACTAGAAAATTTTATAATAGATAATGGCTCAATTTTTATTGGATCAAAGTTCTCTAGTGAACATGGAATAATCATGGGATAGTCATCCAATTTATATTACCCTCGGGGAAATGGATTAGCAGAATCAACAACAAAACATTGATTCCAATCATCAAGAAAACTATTGAAGCTAACCAAAAAAATCAGCACAATAAATTGATAGATTCATTATGGGCAAGTCGTCTAAATCCAAAAGATAGTATAAGGCATTATTCGTATACTTTGATATATGGGAGGGAAGCAAGATTACTTTTGCATGTTGAATTGAATGTTTTGATATTGATCTTAGATGTTGAGGAAAAAGAAGAACAAGCACCGATACAAAAGAGATATAATGAACTCCTGCAACTAGAACAATAGAGGGAAAAAGCAATACTGGAAATAAGTAAAAGAAAAGAAGCGATCAAGAAATATTTTGATAAAAGTGCAACTTCAAAGGATTTCTAAAAGGATCAATTAGTTTTGTTATGGAACAAAGAAAAAGAAAAACCATCATTCCATACTAAATTTGAAGCTCTTTGGATTGGTCCATATCAAATTGAAAAAGTGATTGGTTATAATTCATACTTGCTCAAAGACATGAAGGGAATAATTCAGTTGTTGCCTATCAATGGGTAGCATTTGAAACACTTTTTTCCGTTGACTCCTCCTTAGCCAAAAATATTTACATAGTTTTTCCATGGTACTCTTTGTATATAATTTTAGGTTTGTCTTTCTTATTTCTTCGACTCCATTTGGCCCATTGGAAAAATATTTTGTATTCTCAACAACCCGCAAAGGTTCGTTGTCCCATTGTTGGAGCCAAATGTTGATCCACATTCGTGATCAAATTGGTGTTTTCATTTAATCACCCATAAGATTTTCCTTATCTTTTCTTTTGTTTGTTTTCCTTTATTTTCTTTTTTTTATTATCAAAATTTTTCCAACACTTTGTCAATTTTCAAGTAATGTGGACAGGAGGTAGCAAAAGTATTGGATTCACATGTTTGTAGGTCCATGGGTTTGCAGTCCCATGTTCTATATTTTTCACCTCTAATTTTCACATCCTCCATAATACACTTTTTACCTTTTTCATACTTAATCATTTTCTTGAAATGTGGATGCAGATCCACATATCATCTGTCAAATTTCTTGAGTCTCCAGGTCCATAGGTCTGCAACCCCACGTTCCCCAAAATGCACTTCTTTCTTTTTTGCTTTTCAAACTGTACCTTTTTCACTTTTTAAACACTTAGTCAATTTTCATAAAAAGCGGATGCAGAGCCACTTACCATACGATAACCTTTTTCTAGTTTATAGGCCCATATGTCCATATGTCTGAAGTCTCATGCTCTCCAAAATACACCTTTTACTTATTCAATCCCCAAAATGATTTTTTTTCCAATACTTAATCATATTTATAGTTTCAGTACAGGCCTCCTTACCCTTCCTCATATCCATGTCTGCAAGTCCCCAGGTCTCCAAGCTCGTGGATCTGTAATCCCATGTTATATAATTTGCACCTTTCGTTCCTCATTTTACACTCTCATACTTAACATTTTTCATCTGCCACAACATACACATCACATTTATTGTTCACGCCACATCAACTTCCATTTGTGTAAGCATAATGTCTTTATTAAATTCATGAAACATTCATTAAATATTGCAATAAATTTAAAAATCATGGAAGTCGGCAATATTAAAAGAAATATTTATGATTGATTGAACTATCAAGACAATAAGTGGTGAAATTAAGTAAAATAAATATGTCAAGTTGTAAATATTGACAGTAGCACAACCTTTTGTCAAAAGTAGAAAAAGAATCTCAAGTAAGAAAAATGAGTTGTATTGTGGAGATACAATAAACACACTTGGGCGTGAGGATCAATAGTTTCAGTGGTCCATACCATACAATTACTACAAGACTCTTTCTTTGGATGAGAAGAAAACAAACTTAATTTGGACCTTCGGAACAACATTAGCAGGTTGTGTTCTGAAAGTGATAGACTTCAAAGAAATTATTCAATGGTGCACAAACAAGTTCAACTCTAAGAAAAGAATAATTCAATTGCTAGGACATCCACCCATTTCTCTATCTCCTTCAACATTCTCCAGAATGCTATGACTCCCTACACCTACATTGCAATTCAAAAATGAAGAGGTCGATGAATTTCTGAAGCAACATAAAGAAGGCGAGAAGTTTCTAAGAAATTACTTGGAGGACCCAAGCAGTTTTTAGAAAGTAATAGATGTGCTCGTTTAACCATAGACAATATAGCAATATTGTCACCCAACCATAAGTTGAAGCCACCTCCGAGCACCTTAACCTTGACAGATAATGATTCTAGAAGAAAACCAATAGCCAACCAAGTCTAATGCATAAAGATAACCAAGACTGATCATAAATTCCAACCATAACCAACAGAAAGTATGAGCCTACACTAGGAAACCAGATTGCGGCAACTATTAGCTGCAACTACTCCCCAGACTTGCACACTAGCCCAGTTCCTGCAGTGCGCACTTCTTCTCAGCTGAAATTTTGAGCAGTGTGTATAAAATGAGGTCTAACTACTTGTGTTTATACTGTTTCTTGAGCTATTTGGGCCGAATTCTCATTTTGGAAACTAAATACTTGATATTAATTATTTCCTTGAGCTGACTTGTCTTCTATGGTTATGTTCAATTCTTTAGGGTTACTTATTGCTTCCCGGAATATTCTATTCTCGTCAGGGTTACACATGGAGGTAAATACCTCCTGCAGCTACCATAATATCAACACTCCCTCCTATCTAGGGAGGTATTGAAGGCAATGGTATTGATCACAAACATACCATTCAACCGGTAGCATCATCATAGTCGTATAGACTATCTCATGATTAGATCATGAGCACCATCATCACTATCAGTGTCATCTGACAACATCAACTGCATCATCTCTCAAAACCGTACTCCATCTGAGTAATCAGCATGATGTTGAATAAGTCACTTACTCCAAGGAGTGATACAAAAACCATTCTTCTAATATGGGAATATGTCCTAGAAGAATAAATGTCCTGGACCATTTTCCATCTGGAGAATGTTTTTCCATCAATACATTGATCATCCATCTAGATGATAATTATTTTCAACACTACTGATAGTCTACAAGGCAATCATAACAATTTCATTCAATAGAACACAACTGCGTCTATCCATAGTAGTACACAACTACAATCCAGTGCTACACTACCACACCAAGTAGCACATAGCTACTTAATCAAAGACACATAGTCACAACCAGTGGAACACATCCACCATGATAACATACATCTATTGTCTAGAGACATGCAGTCTCCATATCAATCATATCATCTGAAATCAACCTGAACAAAAGAACAATATCATGATATAAATTGAATCATATGGGCCATTCTTCCACTCACATCTATGAGATCTAGAAGAGAATATGCCCTTATAAAGGAAAACATCAGTCATGAGCTACTGGAATATTCTTCTCAAGCATAGAAGAATAAATATCGTGATTTCTGAGCCTGGACCATTCACCTATATAAGCCATTCCTCCGGCACTAAACAAAGTGCAACCTAGAGAGAATGAGTCTGCCCTAGGGAATTTCTGTCCCTAATTGTTGAACCTGGACCATTCACCTATCTGGGCCATTCCTCCGGCACTAAACAAAGTGCAGCATGGAGAGAATGAATATTTCCTAGGGAATGACTGTCCAAGCCATTTCCTAAGGAAATGATTGTCCTGCACCAACCTCCAAAATAAACCATTCTTCGAAACTGCTCACAATCGTGAGCTTCAAAAGAATGACTGTATAGCAAGGTAGACCAGTCTTCTTGCCCATTAATGAGAGTGACTGCCAAGAAGAAAGACTGTCATAGACCATTCCTCCACACTAGCCACAAGGGGAATCGCTATCTATGGTACATCAGTAATCCATCGAACCATTTTCAATACAAAAATGATCGTTGGATCTGGACCATTTTCCAAACTGGAAAATGCTTGTTCGTTAGAAATCTCAAACCACTTTCTGAACTGGAATGGAACTGCTCATCCTGGACCATTTTTTCGAACTAAAAAATGACTATCCATAAATCAATAACACATCAGTGCTCCCTCCCAACCTGGGAGTCATCTCTTCCCTTTGCAATAAGGAATTCGTCTCACGAGCTCTATCTTGTTTCTTGAGTACACAAACTCTTTCATCTTGGACATAGGCTTTACCAAAATATCTACTTATCTGCTCATCTGTGGAGATATATTGGAGAACCACTTCTCCTTTCTGGACCTCATCACGGAGGATGTGATGCTTGATCTCAATGTACTTTGGTATTTCTAGAACACTGGTTTTCTCTGAAGGCTTCATATAGCTCTGATCATTATAGTATATTATAGTTAGAGTCATCTCTTTTATTTCCTGCTAGCTCATAACATCGTGGCAAGGGTCAAACTGGAACATATCCAAGTGGCACTTCTTTTTTCATCATGAGAGTTTGTCATGGATTAGAAATCCATCATCATGGACTTCTGAGTAACCATTCTAATAAATATCTCTGTTATAGAAAGTTTTTCACCACGCTTCTGCTATGCATTGGAGGCGCTGCACCAAGTTGTTTGAATTCATACAAGATCTTCTTCCATCTGCATACAAGAGTCTCTTTCTGGTATACCTCAAAACCTTGAGGTTGCTCTACATACACTTCTTTGTTCAATTACTCTGTTGAGGAGAACAGTCCTTACATTCATCTGATGTGAACTCCAACCCATGGATATTGCAGGAGATATAATGGCTCAGGTATGTCTGGTTACTGTAAAAAGCTATCATCGTAGTCTTATCCCTCCATCTGGGAGAAACTTTAGTTCTAGATCTCGCATTGCTTCCATTCATAAGTATCCCATACACTGTTCTTTATCACAACTTCTATTTCTTCTGCTTGATTTCTTTTGGAGGATTCAGACCAAACTGGTAGTCTTGTGATTCTCGATATAATGACTGGTTGTTCTGGATTTTATTTCTCTCTTGGATTCTTCTTCATGTTTCTCTTTAGCTCTTGGGTCCATGGAGTTTTCTATAGATTCCATGCCCTGAATATTCTGACTTCTTCCTTTTATCATAGGATCTGTTGGACACACCTACCACACTTAGAGTGGGGTGAATGAGTGTGGGGATCGTTTTCAAAAACTTCCCTCTTACACAAAACTCATTAGTTAGCATTCAAGATTTACTCATTACCCATTACTATAGCCTATCATTTCTAACCAGTTAGATATGAACATATATCAGCAACATACATCAGCAATATATCATCAACAAGACATCACCACAAGGATCACAAAGAACACAATATGTATGTACAATTTTCTTTTTATTACGGACTACAATCCTTGGGGTTTTTCAGAAACAACTGAATAGAGTACAACTCTACAAGAGCACCATCTCTATAATGAAAGACTCAGCTTACATCCTCAGCACCAACTAAGATGAGGCAACAATCCTCAACATATATCAATCTGCAACAGGTACGCGACCTATCAGTAGTGAAGCCCGCGTGTGTATGTGCCCTGGCTCACTACAGCCTACGTATGTACATGGCTAGGGTATACAACAACCTGCATATACCTTTTAAGCTATTAGGGTTTATCCTTCAAGATTAAATCATATCCTCTGCAACCAATTTATCATTCTCTTCTATCTCTCATTGTCCAAATTGACCACCAGCCAGTCACAACACATCCAAGCTCTCCAATAGCTTACCCATGCTCCACAACCAATCAATATGAATGCTAACTCAATCATGTATAAGCAACTAGTATACCATAGCAATCATATCACAACTGAATCACAAGAGTACTTCTCACTCCATAAACCAACATAAACCACATCACTATAGCCATACCAACAATTTCCCAAGCCTTCACAACACAACAAGTAATACTATCCATCAAGACAATAATGTAACCATACCAGTGTCTCAATGACATATCTGAGCCCATAGAATGTAGATCTAGAACCTACTTCAGTATTCAACAGTTTGTCATCATCTCAAACACAAATCTCCATGATTTTATCCATTGTACGCTCCCTGTACACAGACAGCCCATGTATTGTACGCACCTTGTACACAGATAGCTCGCGTATACGCACCCTATACAGAGACAACCTGCGTACACACCATAAAATAGGGTTTTTCTGTAATTCCGATAATTTCATCGTCATGATCTTAGAATTTCCAAAACTTCAATGCATCCATGAGATCCTCCCGATCTTCTCTCTCTCAGAATAGATCTTCAATCATGCTCAAGAGATGCACACCAAAAATGTTCTCACAAGAAGCTCTCCATCAATACTCCAAAAGATATGCTCACAAGAAGCTCTCCATTGATCCTCAAAAGGGATGTCATGCAAGAGACCATTTCTATCTTATTTATACTTTCATCCTCTAGGTCACTTAACCTATTTTCCTTATTTTTAGGGTTAACCACTTTCCATAAATAGAAAGTTCTCCAATATTTTATCATTTAAATATTCCTTCTTGATTTTGTCATCTCACTTTATCATTTAAATAAAATTTCTTGATGTTGTCACTTCTCTTTATTATTTAAATAATCCACCTTGACTTTGTCACTTTACTTTATCATTTAAATAATGATTTCTTCTTTTCAAGCATTTTGACTTCTTTGACCTTGTGGGCTTCAAGCCAACATGTGAGGGTCCTCCAACTTCGTAAGGCCATAACTCTCAAACCGTGAGGAGTTATGTGGCGTTCCACACACCACCAGAAATGGTATGACAAGAAATATCCATCTAGGATAGTTTCACCAACAACTTCATTGATCTTCATCTCATTATTCCACATACAAGCATGGGTCATCCAATCATTATTCTAGGATAACTCAATCTACAAAGCATCTTCCCATGATGGATTTCACCATAAGGGGACCACCTTGGAGTTCATCCATTTGTGCACCTTATCAATCATTATAAGACAATAATGAGTCATCTGTACATTTTTCCAAAAATGCATCATATACCAATGAAACCACATCGATCCATCTTCATCATGTATCAATGACAACTCATTGATCCATCTTCATCTATGCATTCTCATCAAGGACAATACATATTACATTACATCAATCATCAATCAATCAATATTTTGACATCAATCAATCAAACCATTGGCATCAATGACAACATGATCCAACAGGATCATGGATGTGGATGGATAACCAGGGATACTTTAAGGCTTCTTTTTGAAGAAAACTTCTTCTAAAGTCAAACTGAACACATGTTGCTTTTCGTGGCTACTACCATTGATGGGAACATGGATAGATACTTCATAATCCTCAATGGATCATATTATTTAGGATTAGCTCCCTCCTAGTCCTTGCATTCATGCATGAATGCATTCTCTTCTTTTGGAATTATATAATCGGCTCCCTCCATCTAAGAGAGTCCACACTTCCGTCTACATCTTTATTGCCTTCTGCAAAGTGTCACAAGTCTTTTTATAATTTCCTCTTGAATGTTGACTTCTTTCATCTTTTACTTCTTCCAGGTTTCTTCAAGTTTGATTCTGGTTTCGGCTTATCTTGCAGTTGTTACTTATGTTAATAGGTTCCACATGAATTTTTACCAGGGGTTGTTGATGTACTTCATCCTTTCATGTGTATTTCCTGACTTGCAATCATCGTGATAGAAATCCTTATATTGTTGTTCTTCCATAGGTATTGTTTCTTTTTGAACAACTTATCTTCTAAGAAATATATATGCAAGATATGTACAAAAACTATGTAAACATGGTATGTACAAGAATTATGAAGAATATTGTTACCTTTTCTTAGCAGAAGAAGTATGTTCTGTCCTACTTGGCCTTATTTGAGGGTTCCCTTTCTTCGGAAATGTATGCTTCATGTGTTTCCTTCATTTTCTTTAACTCGGGACAATGATTCTTGTAGTGACCATATTTTCAACAATTGAAGCATTGTAATTTTGGCATATCTTTCTCTTGATTTGGTTTCTTCTTGGAGCCAAACTTATTTTTATTCTTGAAATTATTGAACCTTGCTATGAAGGCTTGATCATCGTATTTCTTTTAGGGTTTCTCTTTTACACTAATCCTTGATTCTTCTTGTGCACAACAAGTCCAAAGTTCTTCAAATCTGGGATACTCCTTCCTTGTGTTCATGCTTGCGGAAAATGCATCATGTGTCCTAGGAAGACCATTGAGTACTATATTTACCAGTTCCTTCTCTGAAATGATCTCTTCAATGGCTTGTATTTGATCTCTCAACTGAGATATTCTCACAAAGTATGATGTTATGCTATCATCATCATTCATTTTCATGTCACGGAGCTCATTCTTCAGACTCATTACATGTCCAATGTTTTTGACTGAGAAGAGGTTTGTTAGGGCATCATACATCTTCTTAGATGTGTCAAGATGGGAGATGTAGGGTATGAAGTGGTCTTTTATAGAGTCCACTATGATACTCATGGAATTTATGTCATTGCCTTTGAACTTCTCCATCACTGCAACGTTATGAGGTTCCTTCTCTTTTCCTCTTCGGACTGTGGTTCCACGATCTTTCCTTTCACGATGTCCAACACTTTATTTTGGAAAGGATGAGGTCAATCCTTATCTTCCATGCTCTGAAGTTAGAAGCCCCTTCTAACTTATTTTCTTACTTCATAGAGTAAGTCATAACTACTTTGACTTGGTCAACCCTTGATTTTGACCAAAAAATCAAACTTGACGTCTTAGCTTGTTGAGAGTACTAAGAGATGCGACAGACTAGGGCACACTAAGCTATCCATAAATTAGGTCAATATCTTCACTTAAGGTGCCTCAACAAGAGGGTTAGGGTTTTGTTGTTGTGGCAAAAACTGGCTACAACTGCAACTGTAACTGAGAAAATCCTCCCAATATATCTTCCAGCAGTTAGACTGTCTGAAGATAGTGTGGGCCCATAACCTGTTATAAAGTAATGGATGTTCTCGTTTAACCATAGACAATATAGCAATATTGTCACCCAACCATAGGTCAAAGCCACCCCCGAGCACCTTAACCTTGACAGAGAATGATTCTGGAAGAAAACCAATAGCCAACCAAGGATAATGCATAAATATAACAAAGACTGATCAGAAAGTCCAACCATAACCAACAGAAATTCCAAGCCTACACCAGGAAACCAAATTGCAGCAGTTGTCGGTTGTAGCTGCTCGCCAGACTTGCGCACTAGCCCAGTTCTTGTAGTCCGCACTTCTTCTCAGCTGAAATTCTAAGCAGTGTGTATAAAATGAGGTCTGGTTACTTGTATTTATACTATTTCCTGAGTTGTCTGGGCCGACTTCTCATTCTTGAGACTAAATACTTAATATTAATTATTTCCTTGAGCCGACTTGTCTTCTAGGGTTATGTTTAATGATTTAGGGTTACTTCTTGCTTCTCATAATATTTTATTCTCATCAGGGTTACAGGTGGAGGTAAATACCTCCCGCAACTACAATAATATCAACATCAGTAACCCTAGTGCTTCCAGGATTGAGGTAACTTCATTAAAATACCCATACATAGAATTTACATGGTTGTTCACCCACATTATTGGTATCGAATCTATTGTTTTTGTACCAAGAAATGTTATATATGCCATGCATTATGCTTTGCATGAAAAATTCATTATATATTGGGTTATCTTATTTCAAGTGAAGTTTCTTTCCAATTGAGTAACCTCAAAAAGACTCGAAAGTTCTATATGACTTATTACCTCATCTTTGATATTTCTTATGGCCACATATTTGAAGACTTGTCAAGAGAAAAACATGTTGATTTTAACTTGGAACTATTTTATGCATGGTACTCGGTTTTTTCTAGACATAAGTTTATGCATGGTACTCGGTTTTGTCCAGACATAAATCTCAATACAATTTTTACCCAGTTCATAACAATTTTATTTCGAAATTTAAAAAGTTGATTTTTGGTCATAGTACATCAAGATTATCTCTTGAAGTGGCCACCTTTCTCTTTGGGAAAGGATCTTATGAAACTTCTGAACAATTTATTGTTATCAGATTGTTTTGGAATTGAGTCTTGTTCATAGCTCTGGCTTGATTCTACTTGGATATGTGAAGACCTATTTACATCAGCTAAATTTGCAAACGTTTGGTTTGTAAGGTTGACTGGGTCTATATTAATTCCCTTATCCATAATCATGTTTTTTCATTTGAATATTTCTCTATCTCCATAGGTTCAATCATTGTCTCTTTATTCACCAATGATTCCTTATTGGTAAGTTGTTCTAACTTGTCTTGTACCATCTTCTTATCACTCTTTATCTTCTTAATTTGGGTGAGTAAACTTTGATTATGGGATTTTAGGTGACAAATTTTTGCGTCTTTGTCTATGACGATTTTGTCACATTTTTTTTGGATCTCAAGTATTGACTGTTGTCTGTCTGACAATAGTATTTTGGAGATATAATCAAGATCTTTTGACGTAGATATTGAATTTGACTTCACTGAGACATCATGTAATTTTATTTTTTCGAGAAGTCCTTTGAATTAATCCTTCACATATTCCTACACATTACAAAGCTCGCACATATTTGAGATATATATGAAAACATGTTGATTTTCTAACATTTAATCACAAATTCCTTTTAAATACTAAAATGAATAAAGTGGAGAACAATAAGGTGAAACCCAAGTATATTTATGGAAATGATATTGTTAAAGGTTAATGGGGCGATGAAATGTGAAGAATAATGAAGGGAAAGGTGGATGAAAATAGGACATTTCTGAGCCCCAACATGCCCCCTATCTTAACTTGTTGCATGTCCTCATGCAACCATGCATGGATCTTCTCAAGAAATTTTGGCATCTGAATGTTGGCTTTGACTGATGATAATGAATGTTTTCCAGGATGGGATTTACATGAGTAACAGCTGACATTTTTCTTATGGCTGGTTCTTGTGTGACAACCATGAATATAAAGAATGTTGGTTCTTGTGTTAACAACATTCATTTTTTTATTTGTTATCTTGTTGTTATGATAATAATTTGCCCATATTCTTACTGGAAAATGCATGCTATCAACGTGCATAAGGAAAACATCATTGAGTATAAGAAATCCCCTTTTTTTGTATATGTGTGAATCATGCCAATATGTATAACAATTATTATGAAGCAAAGTGCAACAAAGTATCATTGGAAAAGAAATGTTCATAACTGGTAAATGAAAAAAATGGAATGATGGTCGTGGAAAAAATGGAGTGATGATAGTGAACAAATTCCCCTACCCCCCAACTTAACTTGTTGCATGTCCTCATGCAACATGGCATAAGTCATAGAAGTTAAAAGGAAAAGGACTTGGTGAGGGAATTTTCCAAATTATTCATTGCTAGCAGTTGAGGAATTACATTATTAAAGTTTAGAAAATAGCATACCTCCACTTACCCAAAATGTTGATGAACTATGCAATAGGAATATGGCTGATGCGGCTGCTGGAGTATGGAAGATGTCACTGCTGCAGGATCATGTGAAAAGTGACTGTTGTTGTAGCTACGACTGTTGTCTACTAGATCAGAGAATGTGAAGTGGAGGCATCTGAACTGATGCTAAATGAATCATGGAAAACAGAAAGTATGAAAGTGGAATCATGGTACTCTCATATAGATGAAGACATGTTGTTGTAAATGCGGATAGAGTCAAGAAAAGTGTATAGTCTTCACCCGCTAAACCTGATGGTACAATTCTAATCATGCGAATGAATGTGTCGATGCCGAGAATGAAAAGAAGTCATTGGATTACCGACCAATGATGAATGTCGTTAACCAATGCAAGGCAACTCACCATTGATGTCAATGAGTGCCAAGGTACCTGAGTACATCTTGTGAAGTGTGAATGAATGAGTTGATGTCGAGCCACTTGCAAGATCTAGTGATCAAGGGACATTAATGTATTCCCATGATTTTCAGTGAGAGAACTTGGCATTAATGCATGCAAGCCTCCAAGTACTCAAAAATGGACTCTAGTCTATATCCCAGATAAGGTGTTGAGGTCGATGGGGCAAGACTTGTTGAAAGGTGGGCCTTAAGGAATCCCACATTAGTCAACGCGAGTTCTGATAAAAAGAGTGGTAGGACTATAAATGAAAATATCTCAGTAGTAACAGTGTGCATGGCAAGGCAATCTAGTCATGGAAAGGGAGCTAGATAGTTTAATTGACAAGGAAAACTGAACTGAAAAAGCTAAAGAGATGTATGTGACTCCAAAAGATAGGCGTGTGTGAAGTCATGAAGGATAATTCAATGGAAGATGGGCTTCAACACAGGGATGACCAATCTGCTTTGAAGGAGAAATGGAGGAAGGCATTCATGACACAATTGGGTTTATGAAAAGGTTTATGTGTAACAACAAACGCCAAGATGTGTAGAACAAGAATCAACTCTGTCAAGCAGTCAAGAAAACATGTATGTTTTTCAAAAGTTTTTGTGATTTTTGAAAATCACTTTAGCAATAAGATACAATCAGTTGTGCTCCTGAAAAAAACTTAGTACAAATCCTGGATGAAAACTTGTGAGATGTTCAAAAATATATCATGCAGAAAGAAGGACAAATGCAACAAAGTAAACAAAATGTGTTTTATACCTCTTGTCATGGATGTTACGCGCGCGCTTGTGTAATCATTGAATGCTTGCTTAGTGTAAAAGCACAAAAACATGCTTCCATTGTTTTCAAGAATTTATAAAAACGTCCATTTGCAATGTTATTTGTTTTTGTTGTTTTAATTTTTATAAT
>ML785887.1:956319-984026 GCA_009831015.1 Picea engelmannii
GTTTGTTTGTTTTAATTGTTTTATAATTTAAATCAAACAAACAAAACAAAAAAACAAATCAAACAAACAAACAAAAACAAAAAAAAACAAACAAACAAATAAAAGAAAATTCAAACAAATAATTTAAAAAAAACAAATAAAAGAATACCTACGCCAGCAAGCCACCATGAATACTCCATGTTGTTCCAAAGTCTGTACTTAAGGCTTAGAAGTACAGTGTCTAGGCATCCGAAAGTGAGTAAAGAGTAGAGAAGGAAGAAACGTCAACCTTCGGCAAGGGAAACTAGGGATGATTTCTGTGTTGGCGTTGTCTAGCTTCCAACTGTTCCTGGATGTTTATATCCCATTCAATTGTTTCCCATGAACGTTCGAGTTCAACCCGGGTAGTGGTTGTTTTAAGAATAGTATCAAAAAGGTTTAAGGCAATATGTGTTTGATCTGATAGTCCGGGTTCGATATTAGGTTGTCTTGTTACAGGGACAGTCATGGAGGAATAGTAAGATAAGAAAACCTCAGGGGGAATTTAAGTGTTGTCTCAATTTCAGTCGTATAAAGAGAGTTTACAGTTTCAGGAGTGAAAAAGGGGTGCAAACCAAAGGCCCTTTCCCGTAACTAAGTTATACTTTAATAAAATGTATGAGGTGGGAGAAACCATTAAGTGGTCTATCGAGTAAGGCTCCTATCAAGGGAGAATCTCACATATAAACAAAAGAAGAAAAATGTAAAGAAATAACCCGACGAAGAATAAAATATATATAGAATTCTGAAAGTGTTGACTGGTCTTATACCCGTTGATAGTTGATATAGAGGAAAAATAGTAAACAATGTAGAAAACCAAAATTCATTCACTATAGTAGAGGTTGTACTAAATTATAGCGAAGCATTCATCAGATATAAATATGAAATGAAACGAAATATGAGATACAAGGAAACAAACTCATAACACAGTCGTGAAGGAATTGAGAATCTTCGGATTTGCTTTATATTAACTCTCAAAATGGAAAACCTCTATTACAATCGACACAAAAAGGTCTAGCCCCGGTTCTTTCTTTCTATGGTATATTTATACAGTTTTACATAAGATAGAATCTCAATCGTTGCAAAATTTTCAGTTATGATAAGGAGGAGGGCAATCGTTCCATTTCTTCATCTCTGTCTTTATTTGGTGCTAGAAGCTTATCCTCGCACATGCTCGGTATAAGTAACACATCTTTCCACCAGCCGAGATATCAGCCTTGATGGTTCTGCTTGACAATTGGCTTCAAAAGAGTAACAATCTCGGGCTAATTGCGGTAACCTTTCTTCCATCTGTCTGTCTATGATGTCGATAGCGCACAATTGTATATTTGGTTTAATCATACATTTATCTATTTGAACTATGTCTGCCATAGTTACTTGTGAGTTCTCAGCCAAATCTCTTTCCTCTTTTTCATTTAAATCAAGTGAGATTTTCGCTATATTCATTTGACTCAATGCCTCGGCATTACCTTCGCTATCGATGCCTAACAAATTACCATCTATAGAACTAAAAGCCTCTTCTAAGGATTTCGTTACCCTCTTGTCTTGTAGCTTACCTTCTGAGATATTGTGCTCCCATTCTTTTAATAAAATATTTCCTCTGGTCTGCTCTGAAAAGGAAAACCTGGGAGTACTTCTCGATTCCCTGTTGTTTGTAGCTATTACAACCTCTTGAAAAGTGACCCGAATTGCTCTAGCTTCTCTTTCTCTAACAGATAAATTTTCCAAAACTTGATTAACAAGTAAGCAGTTGTCCTGAATCACCTCTACCTTGGCGAGTAAATTTCGTTGGGCCGTAGAAACTCTTCTCCGAATCTCCATCGCCTGAGACTGGAACATCCCGATATTTATAACTTTACTTTTGGCAATTTCCACTCTAGCTTGTAGCTGTTCGATCAAGTCTTTTTGCTGGTCCTCTTGTATCTGAGCATTCTGAACCACCAGCTCTACTTGTTCGAGCTTAGTCTTGAGCATCTCTATCTCACTTTTATCGGCCAACCTTGCTTGTTATATCCCTACACTCGCCTGGTCCTTGGCAGCCTCCTTTGTTGTGGCTAGTCTGGCTTATAGGGTTTTGATGAGGCAATTTTTTCGTTTCAACTGGTTTTTCAAAACCCCGACTGAAAATTGATTCGTTGTGGCATATGCCCCTAATGTCCCAGCTATTTCTGTCATGAACTATTCATTCTTATTGTCTTTCCCATCAGTCAATACTTTGTATTTCTTGGCTGTCAATTCCCCTTCCTGATAGAATTCTCTCTTTACCACAACCTTTCTCTTCTTATCAAAGAAGAACTCATTTGGAGGGAGCTCTTCCACCCTTATAGGTCTCAATTCTTCATTTAAAATCCACCCTGCATCAATATTTCTATGAGTTAACTGCAAGGGAGTAATGGATGTGATGGGATCTCCGATTTGCTTAGTTGGTTGCCCCGGAGTAGTAACCGGAGTCTGCTTTTTCGGTGGGTTGGGAGTCTTTATCTCTACTTTTGGACTCTTAGTTTTCTCTTCCTCGTCCTGGTGTTTTTTTTGATTGGGTGTCGCCTCTTTGGAGCCTTTGACATCTTTTTGTTTCACCTCTGTTGTACTCGGATTCTCACCCCGTAATACTGCGGGAAGACAACTGCGTCGATGTTCTTGGAATTTCATAACATCGGCCCTCTCTTCAGGTGCCAGGGTTTATATCCGAGCTAAAATCTCGGCATAAGATCTTACGCCTCGGAAAATGTCATCCGAGGGTGAATTTTCATGTTCAAACCTCTTGAGTCCGCAACTGGCCAAATGATTACTTACGAACTTTTGCGGACATAAAAAAATGAAGAAATATTTCTTCTCTCTTTCTGCACCCGATACTCTATAACTCGACTGGTCAAGCTATCAGACAACATTTTCGCCCAGTCAAAGAAACAGCCTTAGGCAACTTGATGTATTAGAGGCACCCATTGAAGAAAGAAATGTGAGGTGTCCTCTCTCCCGTATAATCTACAGGTCATCATAGGTATATACTTGAACTGTGGTTCCAAGGAAGCTATTGAATATATACCATTACTGTCTGCCCTGAACTTCGCAGGGTGTGAAACCCAATCTCTGATTAAGTTGGACATAGTCTTGTCATATTTCACACATTCCTTCTGTTTGAACTTCTCCAAGAATTCAACATCATATTTAAGGTCCGACACGGTAGGCAACTTGTACATAGCCTGCAGTTGTTCGGGTCTGAAAGTCCCAATGGTGACCTTCTACTCATTGATGATGGTTCTGGTTGGTATGTCCACATGGTCTAATGCCCACCAGACCATATCATAGTAAGGGAGTAGTCGTGGCCTGGCCGCTACTTTATGCATTCCAGATTGGACGACGATCTTATATTTGGTGGTTATGTCGTTTTTTTCATTGTCACTGGAATCATCAGAATAATCCACTAATTCGGCCTGTAGAACATCAGAAACAAATGACCAGTTTGGGACAGAGTCGACACTTTGAGGTGAAGTATCAGCGACATTGTGCGAACCTTGTCCTGAAACCTCAACGTTGGTTTTAGATGCTTTTCGTGGGGCCATGACGGGAGATCCTGCTTTAGCTCTTCTGTGATAAAAATATGTATACATACAGAAATTAGTTCACTGAGAAAAGTGTGCTCTGCGTAATATAGAAATGAATTTGTTATAATGAATAACAGCTTCTATATATTCGAAAACTTGGTACTTTTTAAGAACAGATCAGTCAAATCATGCTTAAATATAAATTTAGCAATAAAAACCCAATCTTTACTTGTCGATTCGCCTTGTTTCCAATTAATGCCATAAATTTTGGCAGTTTGAAATGTCAGTTGACATAAGGAAGAATTAAGATTGCCTCATAAACTGTGCATGCATCAAATCATGGGAAAAACTGGCTTAGATCAATTAATCAGGTTTTACCCAAGTTAATTAATCTTTCGGTACTCGCTGCATCGGGAATCTTTTATTTAACCCTTTGAACCTATAACACCCGAAATTGTGATGATTGACCTTGGTTAATAAAAACGTAATTGTGATTAGGCGTTTAATTAGTTATGTGATTATTTATATCGCAATTTCACAACTCGAAGCTTCGAAGGTATAGCTTCCGGGAAGTTTGTATGCCGAGTTGCGAAACCGCGAGATCGAGATCGTATGTTTTAATTAAAAGGGAGGATAAAATCAGATTAAGTATTTAATTAATTATGTTTATATCTTTATCGTGACTTCGCGAGTCAAGGCTTTGACAGGAAAGTTTTTTAAAAGAAGATACGTCGAGTTGCGAATTTCCGACAGAACTTAACCATGACTAAGATTTTACCTTTAATCTTAACGCGGGTTACTAAAATAAGAAATTCGTGGTTTCAGCTATCGGGGTTACGAAAGTAAGACTTTTGGATTTAGTAAACGCTGAGACGCGAAAACCCGATGATGCTTAACCATAATTTAGGAAAATTTTACTCTCGTTACTGACCTGGGTAAAATTTTAAAACGATTTCACCGTTGCGTTGTTCGTGACTTGTAAACTATGTGATCTATAGCATCCGACATACGAAATCCCGAAGTAAAAAAAGGGGGAAAATTATTTGAACGAAAAGTAGAACTCGCCTTGAGAGTATGATAACCATCGTCGCTCGCATGATCAGACTTCAGAGATTTTGAAACAACAGAAGGAAAATACGAAAACCATCTTTCGATTTCAAGCATTAAGATATGAAATTCAAAACGAGCTAAAAAACAAAGGCGGATCCAACATAGGCTCCAACTAGGGATCATGTTTTCTTGTAAGACGGGAAGAACAATAGACCATGTGCTGATATTGGGTAAATGGAGTCAATGGCTTTATTCCAGTGAAAAGGATCTTGAGAACAGGATATCGAAGGAGAAAGAGACTTTGTTTTTTACCTTTGAAAAGATTTTCAAACTCAGATACTTTTTTAAACTTAGCCGTAGTCCCTTTCACAACTTTCCCCTTCCCGTTACTGAATTCGTGTCTACCTTAAGACAATCAAAACAATTCTAGGATACCCAACATATCTTGTGGCTATCATATTGCATCAAAAGAAGAAGATTATATATTTTTAAAAAGGAAGCCCTGTCTGAACATGGGATGTAGATCAGGTTTTTTAAAAAGAATTGGTTACCAGAGTAGAGTGATATTCATGTATAACATCCTTACAAATATCTCAGATATTGCTTCACTGCCAACGAGCCTGTTCAGTACCCCGGTGAAGTTATCTGGCCTTTTACTGAATTTTCTTTCACCACTTCGGAATATATTTGTGCATTTAAATGCTGAGACGAGGGAAATCATTTCTGAATTTCCTTTCATCGTCTCTTGGACTAGATGGGGGCAATCATTTCTGAATTTCCTTTCACCACCTGTCTTATAATTTTCTTTTTTAGAGCACGAAGATGGGGGCAATCAGTTTGTATCAGGGCTGATATCTGTGTAATATTTTTCATTATAGGTCTGTCAACTTACTTTGATTACTCAGTACCAACCTTCCCTTAACCTTCACAACACCTTCGTTCTCAGGGAAAAAGGGAAAATAACTTTCTTAGGGTATTCTATTTGAGCAAGCCTCAATCCTCTGAAATTGTTGAAAAACCTAGGAAAGTCAGGATCATTTTAAGCGTCCCTTCATTTAGCAAGGGACCGAGGAGTTGTGAAGACCCACTTTCTTTCCGCAATCTTCTTTGAATCTCTCGAGGTTGAAACGAAATATCTTCTCTCTACGTATGTGAAATGGAAAGATGCTGATTTTCTAAAGGGTAAACCTGAAGACAGAAAAGGGTGACAGATAGTGATTTATGAACCGAAAAACAGAAGTCAAAAAATCAAAACTGACTCTTGTAAATATTTTTCGAGGGCACTTTACTTTGGCTGACTGTTTTAATTTGAGTAACTTGTTTAATTTGTCTTATTCTTTTGTAAACGATTAAGCAAGGAAACATTTTGTTATTTATTAGTTCGGACGATGTTGTTATCTAAATGAAGTTACTTCGGTTTTCTTTGATAGCCCTTCAGAACAAGTCTTTTAGGAAATCTCACCTTTACCTTATTGTTTCAGTTTCTTTGCACAATATCAAAATCTTTGGTATCACCTGTTTAAGCCGATTTATTTTCGACACCAACTTTCGGTTTACTCCTCCTGCTTGTTTTGTGTGCAGCTGGAATCCTGTAAGAGGCAAATACAAAGGTTATCGAGGCTATCTGAAAGGTGTCAAAAGTTCGCAAAAGAAAATCAACATACTAAAACGAAATGGAAAATATATATACACAAGTAAAAATTCTATATATGAATATATAAATCTAAAATTAAATGAACTCCTTTTTTTTTTGTGACTGTTTATGTCATATAATGCTTCAAATAACGCTCATTGACAGGGGTGTTGAGGATTTCACTGTCTAGATTTTCTAATAGGAAATAATTTTTTCCTTCGAGAGTCGAGACTCTGAATGGCCCATACCAGAGGTGATCGAATTTACCATGTTTCGTTGCTTCTTCCCTCCTTGCATCCCACCTTAGTACTAAATCACCTGGGAGGAAATCTCTGTACTTTTCCCTATGGTCGAATAATGCCTTCATGTCATCTTGATACTTCTGCATCTTTTCATCTACTTCAACCCTGTGCTGTTGAACCTCGATTAGCTGGTTTATCCTTCTGGTGACATGATTAGGTTATTCTTTCTGATCTTGCCACAACTTCATCACGGGGAGTGCTAAATTTATTGGTAACACCGCATCTATCCCATATACCATCTAAAAAGAAGACATGCCGATAGACTTTTTAGTGCCTATGTGATTTGCCCACAAAGCGTACTTTAAATGTATATGCCAAGACTTTTTGCTTTCATCCAACACTTTCTTAATTATGTTGATCAGGCTCTTATTAGACAACTCAGCTAGTCCATTTCCTTGGGGGTAGTACGCGGTAGAATAGCCAAGAATGATATTATACTTTTGACAGAAGTTGATCATAGCCATAGATTTGAAAGCCTGGGCATTATCCGTGACTATCTTTCGGGGGCAGCCAAATCTTGACAGGATATTGTCTTCTAAGAACTCTATTACCACCGAGTCAGTTGCCCTCTTAGTCGGAATAGCTTCCATCCATTTAGTAAAGTAGTCTGTGGCAGTTAAGATCCACTTGTGTTGGGTGCTAGAATGCAGATTAATTTCTCCTATGAAATCTAGCCCCCATTGTTGAAAAGGGGCTTCAGTTTTGACTGGAACTAAAGGTAGCACTAGGAGTTTCTGTTTACCTGCAAATATTTGACAAGGGTTACAGGCTCAGACTTTGGCATTAACGTCTAAAAAGAGTTTTGTCCAGTAATACCCAACCCTTAGAATTTTGTAAGTTGTGGCCCTCCAAGCGTGATGTCCTCCACAAACTCCTTCATGAAATTCACTTATAACCCCTTCTGTTTCCGATTCAACTAAGCAGACTAACAAGAAACCGAGCGGGTCTTTCCAATATAGTTGATTTTCGGCGATACAATTTTTAACCGCGTGAAGCTTTAAAGTCCTGGATTTTGATGATGATAGTTCCCTCGGGCATTTTAGAGTCAGTAGGTAGGATACTATGTTTATGTACCATTCTGATAATGCAAACTTCTCCTCGATCTTAATTGCACTTGTTGGTTCATCAAGCTCGCTTACGTTCATATTTTCCTCATATCCCTGTAGGCAGTTTATATCTAGAGCTCTGAGATTTGATGCAGCCAAAAGTTTGGCCAGGCCTTGTCCTTTTATTAATTTAGTAGGCTTGATTTCCAAGTCAAATTCTTGAATCTTGGCTAGCCATCGTCCTCTTTTCCCGTCACTGTCTGGCTGTACCAAAATATCTTTCACAGAACTGGTTGGTACGTACACAATGATCTTGGAGTGCAATACATATGTTCTAAATTCCTTCAGTGCTTTTACCATGGCGTACGCTTGTTTTTCTATTATATCGTATTTAAGTTCTGCGTCTCTAAGACTCTTGCTGAAAAAGGTGATCGGCTATTCGAAACCCTCTTCGTTCTTTTGGAGGAGCACCGCAGCAATTGTGTGTTCAGAGGCAAATGAAAAAATAAGAAAGTCTTTCAGATAATCGGGACTTGCCAATACAGGTTCCTCGGCTATTACTTTCTTAATATGTGTGAACGACACTTTGGCTTCTATTGTCCACTTTACTTCGTTGTTCTTTTTCAACATATATGTGATCAATTTTACAATTTCAGCGAAATTTGGGACAAATCTTCGTAAAAAAATTATTTTTCCTAAGAAAGATTGAATTTATTTTACATTTCTGGGAATGTTTATAGTGTCTATTGCTTCAAACCTCTTAGGATCAATCTTAATACCATCCTTAGATACAATATGACCCAGTAATTTACCCTCTTTCATGGTGAAGTGTGATTTCTTGGGGTTTAAGGATAGACCAAACCTGTGACATTTTTTGAATGTTTGTTTAAGATGTACCAGATGCTCTTCGTCGGATTTGGAGAAGACTGTTAAATCATCGAGATAGATGACTATGAACTTATCCCTCTCTCCGATGAAAGCGATGTCCATAGTGCATTGGAACGTGGCTCCTGCATTCATCAAACTGAAAGGCATCTTATCATACATGAGCGTACCCCAAGGAGTAGTAAAAGATGTTTTTTCTTTATCTTGTTCATTCATGGCAATTTGATTATATCCAAAGAAACCGTCAATCATAGATATTCTATTCACCCCAACTACCCTTTCTAGCACATGATCCATTTTAGGCAGCAGATAGTTGTCTTTAAGAGAGGACTTATTTAAATTTCTGAAATCCACGCACAGTCTGATTTCTCCACTCTTTTTTCTGACCGGGACCAGATTCGCTACCCAGTCAAAATATCTCAAAGGTACTATAATTTTCACCTCCAAAAGTTTCTTCACTTCTCTCTCGACCACAAGTAATAATATGGGGTTGATCTGCCTAAGCTTTTGTCTAAAAGGTTTGACCCTAGGTTTTAAAGGTATCTTGTGATCGATCACGGTAGTGTCGTAAGTTCTTAACTCGTCATAAGACCAGGCGAAAACATCTTTAAATTGTCTGAGTAGGTCCTTATATTTGTCCTTCACTTCAGGGGGGAGAAGTTTAGATATTTTAACCATCCTGGACTCTTCTTTGGTTCCTATGTCACAGTCCTCAACCTCTTCTGGTTGGGGTTGTAAGGTGGATTTCACAGGTACTTCGTTTTGATCAAACAGTCTTTCTAGAGGGATCAGTCCCTTTGGAATCTGGTTATTTTTTAGGACCAGCATATGATGATTTGCAATTTTGTCTCGAAAATCTTGAGGATCCTCCCCTTCTTGCATGATCCATATCTGGTCATTTTGATTTTCTTGGTCTGCATGAGTTTCGAAAAATTCACCTACTGCTTCAAGAAACTTCTTAATTTGTTCGTCATCCTCAAAAACCTGCCAGTGTTGGATATTATCTGGTATAGATGGTCTGTGTATTATCTCTATGTGGTACTTCAATTTAAAGGTTGTAGGAGGAATGAAAGTTGAAGCCGCTTTAGCTAATGCATCAGCATGTAAGTTCTTTGCGCATGGGATGAAGTGGACATTTATAGATGAGAAAAAGTTTTCCATCAGATCCCAGGCACAATTCATGTATGATCTTAATCTGGGATGCTTGGCTTGGTACTGTCGATTTATTTGTTTGACTATTAACTCTACATCTCAGTATACCTCTAGGTTATTTATTTTTAGCTTCCTGGCAGCCTCTGATCCTAAGACCAATGCTTCATATTCACATACGTTGTTAGTATAATCCATATCCCATTGCAGTCTGTAAGAAAAAGGAACAACGAACTTTCCTTCGGGAGACACTAAAAGCACTCCTGCACCAGCCCCTTCACAAGATGAGGCACCGTCAAAAAACATTTTCCAAATACCGGTGCTACACATATCCTCGGTCATGTAACCTGACTCTTCCTATTCTATATCATTTTCTTTTGGACAACCATCTAAACTGTCGTCAAAAGATAAGATACAATTTCCTAAATCTTGATCTGCAATGTAAATAGGGAAATTGCTCGGATTTTGAGGGTCGCTTACAGTATATGCTAACCTCGTCTCTCTGTACAACCGAGTAAATTGCCCACCAAACACAGGAATTGTGGTGAACGTCATATCCAGTTGAAGAGAACCCCCCAGATTGGCTCCCCATGACCTAGACAACAGTAATCCATACTTCGGGGGAATATCAGCAATAACCACATCCATCAAGATACTCTTAAATGGGACCTGTGCTAGGGTAACTACTAAATTATTTATCATTCCCATACACTTAACTCTTCTCGAGTCAAAAGAGTAAATATCTCTGTAAGGTCTGGTGATCTGGAGACCCAATTTGTCCATAATAATTTTAGGCACCACGTTATGGGAGGCTTCGGAGTCTAGCATGCAATTATGTAGCAGTTGATCGTATACATTTAAGGTGATATAAAAGCGAGAAACAATGTCTTTGGCTCCTTCAAAATGTGAACCAAAAGTGATGTTGGGTTTATCATCTTCCAGGTTTAAAACGTCGGACTGGCTTTCTAGCTCTGAGACACCTATCACTTTGGTAATCTGCTTCCGATAAACTGGGTTTTTTGCTAATTCTACCAGAGGGATTGGTATCTTAATTTTATTTATCTCGTTTTCGAAACTGAAAACTCCGCTCACCTTGTCTGTTTCTCTAGTTGGGACTTCCAAATCCTTCCTTTCCGACTTATTCGTCTGGACTGCTTTATTACTCATGGTCTTGGTTGAAGGCGTAATTTTATTGACTGTTTCGGTTCCTTGTGCTTGGGTCTCAACTTTTCCCACTTCGGACTCTTGTGTGCTTACTACTTTCACTTTGTTGTTAGGTAATAGGGTTTCTTCTGGAGTAGTCTCATAAGTTTGACCTCTTGGGAGAATTTTCTTAGGTTGAGTAGTTGAAATGGGCTTACTCTTAGATCTCAAGTTATACTTAGGTTGGACCTTAGCCATTATCATTTTGTTTTCTTCATGAGAGCTACGAAGGTCAGTATGATCTCTGTCTTCATCCCTAACTAACGATTGTTGGGTGTTTAGAGATTTTTCATAATCTTCTCTAGTCAGATATGGTTGTGTGCAGTCATCACCGAAGTTCGTGACATCATTATCTGAATCTCCCAAATCTTGGAGATCATTCACTCATATAAAAATTTTGTTCTTTAGGGGAGTTTGTATTTTTTGGTCTTCATTTTTTATCTGTCTTTGCTGGTTTGGGGGGTTGGGGTTCCTCTTGAAATCCTTTTTGGCGAAAGAATAAGCTTTGGCCTGTTCTAGCTCCATTCTAGATATTTTATTAGACAGTTCCTTAATTACCCTGGTCATATCGTCTACTTTGTCATCTGTGTATCTATTAGACCCTGACAACCCTACTTGTTCTCTAAAGCGTTTAGTTTCTCAGTTTCCCATTTCTACTTTAGCTTTAAGCTTATCAGAAGCCATCATATTTGAATCAATTTCTATAGCGTCATCTTGCATTCGGTTTAGAGTGGCTCCCCTTCTCTCTCGCAAAAGGAGTGCAAAATCTGGTTCGAAAGCCCCCGCGAAAGTTACTTTGGCCGCGGGTTGGGACAGTTTAACCTTGGCTGGGATTTTATTATACATCTTGTTGAATCTTTGAATAAACTCCATAACTATTTTTGAATTCTTTTTTCTTAAAGACCCAAACTCAGTTAAATAATATAGGTGGTCCTTTCTTTCGCCCCATTGTCTAAGGAAAGCATCTTCCAAGGCGTCATAAGACAAGATAGATCCTGCAGGTAGACTCTGAAACCAAGTTCGGAGCTGACCTTCGAAGGTTTGGACAAGAATCCTTGAATACACATCCTCATGTTCGATACCTAGGATGTCTGCGAATTGATCAAAGAAATTTATGTGTTCGGCTGCAGTCAAATCTCCTTCCCCAGTGAATTTCGGTAAATTTTTTATATAATTTTCGGGAAGGTCGTGCAGAGGAACGGGCAATACCAAGGGAGCATATCTTGCTGCCACTTTCGCAAACACTCTGGGAGGGGGGGTAGGCCCTTGGCCTCCAGCTCCTCCTCCGGGACCTCCTCCACCTCCTCCTCCGGTGGCTGCCATCGTTATTAGTCGAAAGTTGTAAAGGGGGTTTTGGAAGATTAAAAGTGAATCCTTACTTTCTTCGCGGGGTGAAAAATATGAGGATGACTGGTAAGGGATGCGAGGGCTTGGCTCTTCGGACTTGCAAGAGATGTATTCAGGGGAACTAATGGGTGTGGAAGCTGGATGTGTGAAATATTCTTCGAGACCATGTGAGATCGCGAAATTCAACTGAAGATTCGATGATATATCGACAGTATATAAATTTTTTGTAGGACTTTTTCCTTTATGTTCTGCAGAGATTGTCGGATAAGTTTCACTTCTAATTTCATAGTAATTCAATGTTATATCCTTAGTGTCAAAAAGAGGGTTGCATGAATTCGAAGGTTCAGAAGAACTTTTGGTCTTCAGTTGCGGGTATTTAGGTTGATAGACTGCATGGGTCGTCTTAAGAGATCCTCTCGTCTTTAAAATTTTCTCAGGGTTGGTAACGGGTGTGGTCTGTTTACCATCCGGGTTTTGCCTGGTATTCCTTTGTCCGAATGCTAGCTTATTGATCGTGGAGTTTCCAAGTGAAAGATTGGAAATCCTTTAAAAGGTGTGCACTCTTTGTTCAATATCAAAGGGTGGCACTTTCAACGAAATAAATGTCGTTTTCCCAGGGAAAATATTTCATAACTTCGATCCCCGACAACGACGCCAAAAAGATGTTGTTCCAGAGTCTGTACTTAAGGCTTAGAAGTACAGTGTCTAGGCATCCAAAAGTGAGTAAAGAGTAGAGAAGGAAGAAACGTCAACCTTCAGAAAGGGAAACTAGGGATGATTTCTATGTTGGCGTTGTCTAGCTTCCAAGTGTTCCTGGATGTTTATATCTCGTTCAATCGTTGCCCATAAATGTTCGAGTTCAACCCGGGTAGTGGTTGTTTTAAGAATAGTATCAAAAAGGTTTAAGGCAATATGTGTTTGATATGATAGTCCGGGTTTGATATTAGGCTGTCTTGTTACAGGGACAGTCATGGAGGAACAATAAGATAAGAAAACCTCAGGGGGAATTTAAGTGATGTCTCAATTTGGGTCGTATAAAAGAGAATTTACAGTTTCAGGAGTGAAAAAGGGGTGCAAACCAAAGGCCCTTTCCCGTAACTGATTTATACTTTAATAAAATGTATGAGGTGGGAGAAAACATTAAGCTGTCTATCGAGTAAGGCTCCTATCAAGGGAGAATCTCACATATAAACAGAAGAAGAAAAATGTAAAGAAATAACCCGATGAAGCATAAAATATATATAGAATTCTGAAAGTGTTGACTGGTTTTATACCTGCTAATAGCTGATACAGAGGAAAAATAGTAAACAATATAGAAAACCAAAATTCATACACTATAGTAGAGGTTGTACTAAATTATAGCGAAGCATTCATCAGATACAAATATGAAATGAAACAAAATATGAGATACAAGGAAACAAACTCATAACACAGTCGTGACGGAATTGAGAATCTTCGGATTTACTTTATATTAACTCTCAAAATGGAAAACCTCTATTACAATCGACACAAAAAGGTCTAGCCCTGGTTCTTTCTTTCTATGGTATATTTATACAGTTTTACATAAGATGGAATCTCAATCGTTGCAAAATTTCCAGTTATGATAAGGAGGAGAGCAATCATTCCATTTCTTCATCTCTGTCTTTATTTGGTGCCAGAAGCTTATCCTCGCGCATGCTCGGTATAAGTGACACATCTTTCCACCAGTCGAGATATCAGCCTTGACGGTTCTGCTTGACAATTGGCTTCAAAAGAGTAACAATCTCAGGCTAATTGCAGTAACCTTTCTTCCAACTGTCTGTCTATGATGTCGATAGCGCACAATTGTATACTTGGTTTAATCATACATTTATCTATTTGAACTATGTCTACCATAGTTACTTGTGAGTTCTCGGCCAAATCTCTTTCCTCTTTTTCATTTAAATCAAGTGAGATTTTTGCTATATTCATTTGACTCAATGCCTCAGCATTACCTTCACTATCAATGCCTAGCAGATTACCATCTATAGAACAAAAACCCTCTTCTAAGGATTTCGTTACCCTCTTGGCTTGCAGCTTACCTTCTGAGATACTGTGCTCCCATTCTTTTAATAAAATATTTCCTCTGGTCTACTCTGAAATGGAAAACATGGGAGTACTTCCCGATTCCCTGTTGTTTGTAGCTATTACAGCCTCTTGAAAAGTGACCCGAGCTTCTCCAGCTTCTCTTTCTCTGACAGATAAATTTTCCAAAACTTGATTAACAAATAAGCAGTTGTCCCGAATCACCTCTACCTTGCCGAGTAAATTTCGCTAGGTCGTAGAAACTCTGCTCCGAATCTCCATCGCCTGAGACTGGAACATCCTGATATTTATAACTTTACTTTCGGCGATTTCCACTCTAGCATGTAGCTGTTCGATCAAGTTTTTTTGTTGGCCCGCTTGTATCTGAGCATTTCGAACCACCAGCTCTTCTTGTTTGAGCTTAGTCTTGAGAAGCTCTATCTCACTTTTATCGGCCAACCTTGCTTGTTCTATCCCTACACTCGCCTGGTCCTTGGCAGCCTCCTCTGTTGTGGCTAGTCTGGCTTCTAGGGTTTTGATGAGGCAATTTTTTCATTTCAGTTGGTTTTTCAAAACCCTGACTGAAAATTGATTCGCTGTGACATATGCCCCTAATGTCCCAGCTATTTCTGACATGAACTGTTCATTCTTCTTGTCTTTCCCATCACTCAACACTTTGTATTTCTTGGCTGTCAATTCCCCTTCCTGATAGAATTCTCTCTTTACCATAGCCTTTCTCTTCTTATCAAAGAAGAACTCATTTGGAGGGAGCTCTTCCACCCTTACAGTTCTCAATTCTTCATTTAAAATCCACCCTGCGTCAATATTTCTCTGAGTTGACTGCAAGGGAGTAATGGATGCGATGGGATCTCCGATTTGCTTAGCTGGTTGCCCCAGTGTAGTAACCGGAGTTTGCTTTTTCGGTGGGTTGGGAGTCTTTATCTCTGCTTTCGGACTCTTAGTTTTCTCTTCCTCATCCTAGTGTTTTTCTTGACTGGGTGTCGCCTCTTTGGAGCCTTTGGCATCTTTTTGTTTCACCTCTGCTGTACTTGGATTCTCACCCCGTAATATTGCAGGAAGATAACTGTGTCGATGTTCTTGGAATTTCAGAACATCGACCCTCTCTTCAGGTGTCAAGGTTTGTATCCGAGCTAAAATCTCTACATAAGATATTGCGCCTCGGAAAATGTCATCCGAGTGTGAATTTTCATGTTCGAACCTCTTGAGTTCGCAACTAGCCAAATGATTACTTACGACCCTTTGTGGATTGTGCTTCTTGAATTCAATAAGAACCAATTTTAGGTCTTCTAGGGCTGCTGCCTTAGCTTTAGCATGCCCGAAATCTAACAAAGAATATGAATTTAAATTAACATGAAAAGGTGGCCATACCTTATTTGAATATCCCTTAAGCTCCTTGCTTATGCCACCAATTATTGTTTGTCTAGCAACCTCACAACAAGCGAGCTTGTCAGGGATGAATAATGACAATGCATGCGGGGGAACAGAAGCCCCGAAAACTCTGAGATATGAGAATTCGGCTTCTACATACCAGTCATCTATACTTCTCAATTTCATCACTATACTATCCGAGATCCTGGGTGGTGGGTGGCCGAAAATAGTGACATGCAGTAGTACCATTACCCAGTTAAAGATTTCATATACGAAAGTTGTCGCGTTGTTTTCCCACAATTTTGAATGTTAGACGTGGATGGGCTCGGCCTCTGCTGGAGTCTAACTCCAGCTCATTAAGGGAAAGGGTGTTAGAAAGCACACAGCATCCATAATGTATGCGGACATAAAAAATGAAGAAATCTTTCCGCTCTCTTTCTTCTCCCGATACTCTGTAACTCGACTAGTCAAGCTATGAGACAGCATTTTCGCCCAGTCGAAGAAACTGCCTTCGGAGACTTGATGTATTAGAGGCACCCATTGAAGAAAGAAATGTGAGGTGTCCTCTCTCCTGTATAATCTGCAGGTCATCATAGCTATATACTTTAGCTGTAGTTCCAAGGAAGCTATTGAATATATACCATTACTGTCTGCCCTGAACTTCGCAGGGTGTGAAACCCAATCTCTAATTAAGTTGGACATAGTCTTGTCATATTGCACACATTCCTTCTATTTGAACTTCTCCAAGAATTCGGCATCGTATGTAAGGTCCGACACAGTATGCAACTTGTACATAGCCTGCTGTTGTTCGGGTCTGAAAGTCCCGATGGTGACCTTCTGCTCATTGATGATGGTTCTGGTTGGTATGTCCACATGGTCTAATGCCCACCGAACCATATCATAGTAAGGGAGTAGTCGTGGCCTAGCCACTACTTTATGCATTCCAGATTGGATGACGATCTTATATTTGGTGGTTATGTCGTCTTTTTCATTGTCACTGGAATCATCAGAATAATCCACTAATTCGGCCTGTAGAACATCAGAAACAAACGACCAGTTCGGGATAGATTTGACACTTCGAGGTGAAGTATCAGCGACGTTGTCTGAACCTTGTCTCGAAACCTCAATGTTGGCTTTAGACGGTTTTCGCGGGGCCATGACGGGAGATCCTGCTTTAGCTCTTCTGCGATAAAAATATGTATACATACATAAATTAGTTCACTGAGAAAAGTGTGCTCTGCGTAATATAGAAATGAATTTGTTATAGTGAATAACAGCTTCTATATATTCGAAAACTCGGTACTTTTTAAGAACAGATCGGTCAAATCATGCTTAAATATAAATTTAGCAATAAAATCCCAAACTTTACTTGTCGATTCACCTTGTTTCTAATTAATGCCATAAATTTTGGTGGTTTGAAATGTCTGTTGGCGTAAGGAAGAATTAAGACTGCCTCGTAAACTGTGCATGCATCAAATCACAGGAAAAACTGGCTTAGCTCAATTAATCAGGTTTTACCCAAGTTAATTAATCTTTCGGTACTCGCTGCATCAGGAATCTTTGCTTAAACCCTTTGAACCTCTAACACCCAAAATTGTGATGATTGACTTTGGTTAATAAAAACGTAATTGTGATTAGGCGTTTAATTAATTACGTGATTATTTATATCGCAATTTCACGACTCGGAGCTTCGTAGGTATAGATTTCGGGAAATTTGTATGTCGAGTTGCGAAACCGCGAGATCGAGATGGTATGTTTTAATTAAAAGGGAGGATAAAATCGGATTAAGTGTTTAATTAATTATATTTATATCTTTATCGCTACTTCGCGAGTTGGGGCTTTGACAGTAATTTTTTTTAAAAGAAGATACGTCGAGTTGCGAATTTCCGACAGAACTTAACCATGGCTAAGCTTTTACCTTTAACCTTAACGTGGGTTACTAAAACAAGAAATTTGTGGTTTCGGCTATCGAGGTTACGACAGTAAGACTTTTGGATTTAGTAAATGCCGAGATGCGAAAACCTGATGATGCTTAACCGTAATTTAGGAAAATTTTACTCTCATTACTGACCTGGGTAAAATTTTAAAACGATTTCGCCGTTTCGTTGTTTGGGACTTGTGAACTATGTGATCTATAGCATCCGACATATGAAATCTTGAAGTAAAAAAAGGGGGAAAATTATTTGAATGAAAAGTAGAACTCGCCTTGAGAGTATGATAACCATCACCGCTCGCGTTATGAGACTTCAGAGATTTTCAAACAACAGAATGAAAATACGAAAAACCATCTTTCGATTTCGAGCATTAAGATATGAAATTCAAAACGGGCTAAAAAACAAGGGCGACTCCAACACTCCATTTGACCAATCTCGTCTCCTTTTGAAGTTGCCAGAGAGCCCATTGCTCTGTCTTCTTCTACTTTCAATTCCAGGTTGTGGATCTGTTCACATCGACGCTCGCACTCTTCAAGCACATTGTGATTAAGAAAAAGAACAACATTTCTGATCTGATCCTTGCAAGAATTTTCCCACCATTTCTGACATGATCCTTCAATAGTACCTCCACCCTGGATAGTTAATCCTTGTAGATATGAGAATTAAAACCATAATTTGGAATCTTAGGGATTCCAAGTGGCGGGATCATGAGGGCATCCACTGTACCTGCTATCATGGTAGTCAAATCACTAGCGTTGCAAGGACCATTGAAGTGGATAGTTTTAACAATGTACTTCTTTCTTTGTGGAACATGAGAAAAAATATATAGATATAGATATAATGTACATGACAGCAATCTGGACACACAATATTGTTTCTTCAAAAATTTACCACCAAAACCTACAATGGTTTTTGTGACCTACGCAGGCCCCCAGCCAAACACAATGATGATCAAATCAAAGAACACATTTCTCACAATCATGGCAGTGTTTAGATCGTGGAGGCTGCCAGACATGCAGTAAGTGCATCTCCAATTTCTATTTGCGGGCAGAATTGATGGGTTTACGTTTGCTCGTGGAGGCTGCCAGACATGACAATAAACATAATTCCAATTTCTGTTTGCAGACGGAATTGATGGACTTACGTCTGCTCGTGGAGGTTGTCTCTCCCATATACATCATGTTCCACGGTAACTCAAGTACATGTTTGATGTCCATATAGTGACTGATAACGCAAGTGATACCACTGGCCACTGCTCAATTTGAGAGGCGAATACGATTTATATTTTCAGCTTGCCTGTCAAAATATAAGGAGACTTTAAAACGTTTGTTGAATGTTTTCAAAATTTTGATCTTTCCACCGCCAAAAAAAACCCTGGATTGATATCGTTGTTCACATAGGCATAAATTTAAGATGTTGGGATCTTAAGTACACAACTAAATTTTATTGTTCGGCCATGCTTTTCTGACTATCAAAATTCCAGATTCTATTGAGTATCCTTCTGAATGGAGCCTGCATAATCACTGAATTGGCATCGTCAATCTCATCACGAAATATGAGGCCATGAAAAATATTTTAGTTTGTTCCATGTGGTCTTTTACCTTACAACCTATCTCTGTGCCATGATTCCTTTGTTGTCACTTCGTGCAAGTTTCTTCAAAAAGGTAAGGATTTTAATAATGTCACCTACAAATCAACCCTGAACATGCTTCAACCGTTTCAAACTGGTCTGACTTTTTAGTAGCAGCCCAATTGTTTTCATTCTCCCCCATGAAGGCAAGGGAGAGGCATTTCTTCCACGTCTGTGTATAGAAATAGTTAGCCACACAAGGCTTCTGGCAGTTGATTAATTCATATCAAAATCCATGATTTCAGATTTGATGTGGATGTTGACGGTTTTGAAAATAAGATCGCCAGTCATCGTCAGATATGGAAGAATATTTCTACAAATCAAATTGATACAGTCAAATCGGATTTAGTCTCACAACCTTCGACAGAAAAATCTCTATATTCAGTTGAACACACGAGGGGATTTCATATCGCCAAAATTACGTTAAATAATGTTCATTCATTGCTGGAGTTAAAAATAAGTAACTGCCTCCATCTCTCTCTGTTGGCCCTTGACCAAGTTTTGAGGAATACTTGGTCATATTTGACTGTTTTTGGTACTCTGACATCCAGTCGAAGAAGGAGCGCATGGCGAAGAGGAGATCACGGGATCCCCGCCCCTTTTTAGGGATTTTTTGGATTTTTGGGCTTTTTGGGAATATTGTAATGGGAAAGGGATATCGGCCCTGATTTAGGCCTTTTGTATGTATAAATAGAAGGGTAGAAGATAGTAATGTAGTACAATTATGTGATGTAAAGTGAATGGCTTAGTGCAAAAGTAGATCTATGTGATCAGACGTCTGTGTGATTGTAAGAGCTCTGTGCCCACTGTAAGTATTGTAAGTGCTGAGTGCATGGGTCAGGGAAGGACTTAGTGCTTGGATATACCTGGGGAAAGAGGATCTAGCGAGCTGCGTAGATCTCTTATCCTAGGCGAGGTAGGATCTTGAAGGCTTTGTGTTGTAACTTGGTTTACAGAAGATAATAACAGAAGAAGACTTTGTGGGCGTAGCCCCAGGGTGGGGGTGAACCACGGTAACTGTGTGTATAGTGCTTTGTGCTTGACTCTTATGTTTTTATCTCTTCTTGGCTAAGTGCTTGATGTGATTAAGTAGATCTAGTTATGCTATGTGTTGATGATATGTGAATAAACGTTAGATCTGATATATAAGATGCTTAGTGCTTGATCTGTTGAATCTAACCTATGTTTATGTGAATAAGTAATGAATCATTCTTAGTATAAGTATTCACTGCGATTCTCTATGACTTCTGTGAAGTATATTAATGAATGTATGTTAAGGAATAACTGATGCTAAGTGCGTTGTAAGAAATATAATCACAGATCTGTGTCCCAGCTAAGGTTGCAGATACCTAAGCCTTGCAACCACCCCTACCTCTACCTCAGGTGAGACTTCATCTGCTGCGCAGGTGTTGCCGAAAGGGCCAGTAGTTAGGGATTTGTTGGTGTGCTCTTGAGCATTGAACCCTGGGTCTGCCCCTGTGCCAACAAATGGTTTCGTTGTCGAGACCTGAAACTGTGATTGTTGGAAACTGAAGAAGAAGAAGCTTTGTGTGAAATAAGCTCTGTGCGTAGATCTGTTGCCCTAGTGCATAGTGTTCTGTTTGACCTGTGAAGCTTTGTGCCAAGAAAAGAGGTCAGATTTGAAGAAAGAGAGGTCGGATCTAAAGAAGAAAAGTTTAGATCTGCAGAAAAGAGATAAGATCTGTAATCTATATGCCTTGATAAAGGTAAGAATAGTTAAAAAGTCTTAGATCTGGAAGATTTGTGCTCTGCAGAAGTAAGATAAGTGAAATTTTTTGTTCCTAAAGCATGGATCTAGGTATGTTTGATAGATTATGTCCTAGCTTCAAAACTAGGTCATTAATAGATGAAAGAAAGTTTGATATGAATAGATCTGATAAGTATAGTGATAGATATGTTATACCTATGCATCGAAAGAATGTCTGGACTAACAAGTGGATGCAGGATCCTAGAAAAAAAAAATTGCAAGCTAGCCACCATGATCCTAGTGCGTAGTACAGAAGGATTTGGGGAACATCTACACGGATGAGAGGATTAACCCTCTGTTATAGTTGCAGACGATCGGGACATCTTGCTAGAGAATGCCCTGGGAGAAGACCTAGTTGCCTTTATTGTAAGGCTATGGACCATCAAGTATTGGATTGCCCTAGAATGATTTCTAGGCTTGAGAAGTTGAATATGGAACAAGAAAACCCTGAGGGAGATCAAGAGACCAAGATTATAGAAGAAACCCAGAAGGAATCAGAAAAGATATTGCTACAGATGAGACATACCTTGAATGACCACAGACATGTTAGGCTATCAGAGATATTCAAAGAAAAGGAGCAAATCAAAGCAAGAATAGGGGACTTTGACATTGACTGTACTCTTGATGAAGAAGCACAAGTGAACTTTATGCCAGAAAGAACTTGGGAAGCTATAGGAAAGTCTGCCATGATCCTTCCCTAGGAGGAACAAGTTTCTTCAGAGGAAATCTAGTAAACCTATGTGGAAGGCTCACCCGAATACCTCTGACTGTCAATGGAACTTCGACAAAGGAAGACTTTGAGATCATTAAATTTGTTGAAGACAATGCTCTGTTTACCATGCTCATAGGAAAACCCTGGATTGATAGAGAACAGGCCAGACGAAGAGAAGAGAAATTTATGGAATAGAAGAAGCAAGAGTTAAAAGACTTTATGATCAGAAGGATCGTGCACTTGATTGAAGAACAGAAGAGCAAATCATAGATATTTAATATTAGTACCTTCGATGTTGAAGCTAAGAGAACACTTGAGGATCTACAAAAGATCGAGTTACCTACTTTTGATACAGAAGAATTATTATCAAGGAACCCTAAGAAATATTTTCCACAGTGCGAAGTAACTAAGACCACAGAAGATAAACATTAGAATGGTAAAAGAATTACTCAGATGAAAATCACTGGGAAGAAGGCTAGGAATTTAAGAAAGAAAGGGGCTAATACTGTAAGGTTACAAGAGGTTCTAGAGGACACTTCATAGCAAGAAGAATTGCAGAATTGGAGCTTCGTTGAGATATCAGAACAACGACACAGAGTACTTCACCATGACGAAGCAATATAGTCGTTGGAACCGATATACCCATTTGACCGTCGCTCCAAACGGATCGAAAATCAGTTATGGGTTACCACTAGACCGTTGGATAGCACTAGAATGGATAGAACGAAGTTAATGAAAGCTTCATATATGTTGCAAGAAATCCGTTGCAGAGTTACTTACTTATTCTTTCGCGCCATGCCCGGAAGACACTTTTGCCAATTGAGAACTTGAACTTACAGAATACCCGCATTATGAAATAATGATTACTCCCATTCTATTCTCTATATGATTATGGTACCGACAGTCCATTGACAACCCAAGACAGTGATCCCAAGCTTACATGTCCGACGAGCTTAGTGCATCAGAAGAATCGGTGAGAGAAGTACTTGCTAGCTTAAAGACAGAAAGAGTCATGTTGGAGAGAGGAATGTCCACCGAAGTCCAAGACTCGTCATCAAGAGTTGTGGTGGCCTCCCCATTGACTGCTTGAGCTGGAACATCTTGAGTCAGCACAGAGTTGAGAACTAAGCATAGAGACGATGCAGCTAACGCAAAGTTAGTAACAACCATCCTACCAGCTTACGTTCCCCCTCTAAGTGGTGATATTAACAGGGACAGTGTCCCTAGATATTTTTAATACACCCTAGTCCTTGCATATCTACCGAAAGGAGTTCACACCTATCACGCAGATCAAGACAAGGTTACAGTGTTGAAGTTCTGCGACTTCAACCTAGGAGACCGTAAAGCCTACAGCATGCTCGCACCATCTAAGTACTTAACAAGGACTAAGGGCCAAAATTCAAAGATCATTCGTCAGCAATGGACAATGAACCTTGCATAGTCTACTCTACTCAATGTTATGAAGATACCACATTTCGGTCGACATCAGGAGGTGACTGCTTATGTGAAATTGTTGCTAGCAAGTTACCATGGAGGATACCTGTGGTTGAACCATCATATAACTGTTGATCTAGTGTTGATCAACAAGATTATCGGGCTTAGCATGCAGGGCCCTGATCCCCATGAGTACTACCCTGGAAAGACTGCGGACCGCGCTCTGTAACAAAATATTAAAGAGGCTTATGGAAATGTTGAAAAAGGCATGCGAAGTTACAAGGTAGCCTCTATCGAGAGTGGTGCAGTGTGCCTCGCATGTCAGTTGATAGCAGGGAAGATGGTACGTAAAAATAGACCTACACAAGTATCTGGCTTTGTAGTTGACCTCGCAGGGAAGTGCACAGAGGGACTACAAATGAATTGGGCGAAATATTTGGTCAATCAGCTAGAAATTGACTATAGAGAAGCCCAAGACCAGGGGCATGAATTCCACTTTAGCTGGCTACTTATATTGATCACCTTTGTTGCATGGGAGCTACCGGAAGGCACAACCTTCCCAGACCTTGAACCATTCAAACCATTAGATGTGAAGTTCAGTACCTTATGGTACTCGATGGACATGAGAAAGTAGTGGCAATCAAATTCCATTTTTCACAGATACTATAACCAACTGAAAGCCACCATAAGGGGTGAACCTTTCATAACCCTGAACACTTTACAAGGGTTCTGACCTTTAATAAAGTTCAGCTCAGACCGCCACTTTATATACCTAACTCCATGCACTGATAAACGCCAGGAACAACTTCAGTCCTATTATAAGCTGATCGAAGAAGACCTAGAAGAAATCACCAAGGAATGGTCATTGGACCTCCTTGTTCCAGAAGATCCAGCAGACATTTCAAATATTGACAACCCAGAAGCTATGCAAGACACACTTGGGCCCAGTAAGATGAAGAAGACAAAGAAGACAAAGGAAACAAAGAAGCCTGAAGAGGTTCAAGATGTAGATAGCTACTTTGTAAAGACAGCTTCCATCACACTCGATCAAGAAGGTAACAACGAAGACCTAGAGGAAGTCGAACAACAACCAGAAGACGAAGTTGAAGTTCCAAAGAAGAGAAAAGGGTCACCTTCGAAGTCTTCCTCTAAGAAGAAAGCAAAAGTGACCATGACCAAGATGAAGACCACACTCAACCCCGATGACTTCATATTTCTCCTCGCAACCTTGAATGAAGCCATAGAAGAAATTACAGAAAAGTAGGAGGCCAAGCAACAAATGATGTACGATAGAATTGAAGCCGAGCTCCAAGGAGTGCAGCGAGCACTTCAGTCTAACCGTGCAGTATCCACTGTACCCATACTAGAAGGACCAACAGAAGCAGGAGATGAATCAGTTCAACTCTGCAGGATTGCCGACATAGTCGAAGTACACCTTCGACAAGCAGAAGAAGTAACAGCATAGGCCACCCAGGCCCTAAAGCAATCACAGGAGGAAATCATAGAGCAGCGTCGAGCTGCACAGTAAGAGAAGGAGGCCATCCAAGAGAAATTTGATAGAGACAAAGCAAAAATACAAAAGGATAAGGAGCAGTGTCTCGCAAAGCAGATCGAAATCGAAGAAGTTGTCAACATAGCATTTTTCTTTGCGACTGGATTAGAACAAAAGGCTGAAGAACCCCTAGACTGTCAAGTGATGAAGCTTGCTAAAGTTATTCAGCAACTGCAGTAAAGAGTCATGGACTTCGAGCTTTAGATCATCCCAAGAACCCCACAAGAAGAGCACAACCAGTGAGAAATAATTGTTTGGGGTACAGTAGAAAGGATTAAAGAACTCACTGAAGAATGCAAACAACTAAGTACCAGAAGTGTGCAGATACATGAGAACCTGACCGAGTGCCTGGAATTACATAAACTGGAGTCACAGCTCCAGGAGGCGAAGCAGCATGCAGATAGACTTTAGATGCAGTTGAAGGCCCTATCAACTATAGAGAAAATGAAGCGATCCCACGAGCAACATGTCACACAACAGCAGATCCACATGATCCAGGGCAACGTCATGGAAGTGATGCAACAACTTCAACCTTTGCAGGATAAGGCATGTCAACTATTTTTAGAGATTGAGAACCAAGGGACAGAACTACAACAGGTCATGATTACAGTAGAGCGGTGCCTAGAAGGACCAGTCAATAATGCACGCATCTAGGAGTTCATCGAGCAAGAGGAAATTGCAAAGCAGCGGGTCAAAGCAGCTCGGGCTAAGCTCGAGGTGTTCGAAGCATAAATGGTCAGACCTGAGTGACTTGGGATGAGTCACAGGTGAGTGTTGGGGGCTTGTTGGCCCTTGACAAAGTTTTGAGGAATACTTGGTCATATTTGACCCTTTTTGGTACTCCGACATCCAGTCGAAGAAGGAGCACATGGCGAAGAGGAGATCACTGGATCCCTGCCCCTTTTTAGGGATTTTTGGGCTTTTGGGGATTTTTGGGAATATTGTAATGGGAAACGGATATCGGCCATGATATAGACCTTTTGTATGTATATATAGAAGGGTAGAAGATAGTAATGTAGTACAGTTGTGTGATGTAAAGTGAATGGCTTAGTGCAAAAGTTGATCTATGTGATCAGACGTATGTGTGACTGTAAGAGCTTTCTGCCTACTGTAAGTATTGTAAGTGTTGAGTGCACAGGTCAGGGAAGGGCTTAGTACTTGGATCTACCTGGGGAAAGAGGATCTAGCAAGCTGCACAGATCTCTTGTCCTAGGTAGGGTAGGATCTTGAAGGCTTTGTGCTGTAAGTTGGTTTACAAAAGATAATAATAGAAGAAGACTTTATGGATGTAGCCCCAGGGTGGGGGTGAACCACAATAACTGTGTGTATAGTTCTTTGTGCTTTGCTCTTATGTGTTTATCTATTCTTGGCTAAGTGCTTGATGTGATTAAGTAGATCTAGTTATGCTCTATGTTGATGATATGTGAATAAACATTAGATATGATATATAAGATGCTTAGTGCTTGATCTGTTGAATCTAACCTATGTTTTTGTGAATAAGTACTGAATCATTCTTAGTATAAGTATTCACTGTGATTATCTATGACTTCTGCGAAGTATATTAATGAATGTATGTTAAGGAATAACTTATGCTAAGTGCACTGTAAGAAAGATAATCACAGATCTGTGTCCCAGCTAAGGTTGCAGACACCTGAGTCCTGCAACCATCCCTGCCTCTACCTTGGGTGAGACTTCATCTGCTTCGTAGATGTTTTTGAAAGGGCCAGTAGTTAGGGCTTTGTTGGTGCGCTCTTGAGCGTTGAACCCTGGGTCTGCCCCTGTGCCAACACTCTCAGATAGTGTTAACGCATAGTTATCAGAGAAATCACATGTAGGCATAGGATGATGAGATTCCTCATGAGTGTCATAATTATATGCTTATGGTTTTGGACTTCCGCTCTCCTGATTTCCACTTGAAATTTTCTTTGTTTTTAGCAAAAAGTGAATACAGCAAATGCACTCATATTGAATACCAGTAGCAGATCCAGCTACCTAGTAAGTATAAGATGCCGTAGAAAAGTAGGAGAGAAGGAAGCAGTTTACCCTATCCACAAAGCATCAAATACTGGGCACAGAGGTAGAGGTAGTCATATGGAAAATATTTGGCTTGGTATAACAAATTTAGAATTTGCAAATTGTTTATTTGTTCGATCAAGCTTATGCAATGGTTTATGTGCCTTAGTGATATTTTGTTTGTTTGTAGGGTTATTTCTAGGTGTCTATAAGATAAGAAACAAAGGCAAAAACATGGTGAGGAAAAACACAAGAGTGCAGTTGTAACACTGTTTCATCTTGAAGTTTCATTGTGGAAAAGCGCAACTCTTATCTTGCAATTGAAGACCATCTTACTTACTATTTTTTTATTTGAAAATTTCATTTATTTTTTCTATTATGTTTTCAAAATAATAAAAATAAAAATTTATTTCGCAAGCTTATTAAAAATTTACCAGCAAATGGAAGACAAAAAATAGATTCGGAAAAATTTTATTTTCGTCAATTAATTTATATTCCTGAAATCAATTGATTAGTCATCCTACTTTCTGATCCTCACGATCGCACGAAGCACGGAGGAGAGCATACTTATTCTAGAAAGAATATAAAAACTTGAAAATAAAACCCTAGCTACACTATGCTAATTAGAAATGAGAGAGTTGTTATGTATAATCAAACAGCCAATGTAGCCATGCACGCAATAGTAATAAAAAAATGTTATCTTTTAGTTTAGTAATTGACAGTTGAGAATATGTATAAATGTGTGAAATTAGCGGTTGAAACTCTAAATTAAAAAAAGAAAAATAAAAACTAAATGAATCCAACCTAGTACTTGCTTGAAACCAGCGTTTGATCAGGCTTTCGTAGGTGTAATTTGTCTTACTCAGACCATGTTCTAGCTCCTCGTTGTCCTCCTCGTCCTCTTGCACACCTAATGGTTCTTCATTAAATGTACAAGGTCCTTCGTATGTTGATTCTTTGTTTGCCTCGGGAGGAGTGAATAAGATTTCGGTTGTTGTCAAGATCCCTTCTTTCAGAGAAGAGGGGACCTAGAATTTTGCTAGGATCATACAAGCGG
>ML785887.1:984043-1028714 GCA_009831015.1 Picea engelmannii
AAAAAAAAAAATCTTATAGCACCCAAAACTGAGATCTAAATGAAAAAAAACTTGAATAAAAGCACTCTTACTGAAACGGAAAATAATTACTCTTCACAATTGCGGAAATTAAAACATTCCTGATAGTTGGTAGGGACAGTGAGGAATCTACACTAAAGTAGCTCTATGACCCTTGGAACCAACACATGTAGGTCACGCTTGCAAAAATTAAAACTACTCTTACATGAATTGAAATTTGTAGAAATTGAAATTACTTCTACCTAGTTAGTAGGGAGAACATGAGGAGTCTCCTCTCACGAGTTTATATGTCCCCTTACCAACATGTCTAGATCACACTTGCAGAAATGGAAACTAATCTTGCGGAAATTGAAATTACTTCTACCTAGTTGGTAGGGAGAACATGAGGAGTCTCCTCTCACGAGCTTCTATGACCCCTTACCAACACGTCTAGATCACACTTGCAGAGATTGAAACTAATCTTGTAGAAATTGAAATTTGCAGAAATTGAAACTACTTTTACCTAGTTGGTAGGGAGAACATGAGGAGTCTCCTATCATGAGATTCTATGACCCCTTACCAACACGTTTAGATCACACTTGCATGAATTAAAATGAAAAAGAAACTAATACCTCAATCCATCATGCTTCCCCAACAACGGCGCCAAAATGTTGCACTCTAAAGATGTCCTAAAATATAACCTCTATGCATCATCCAAAGGTAGGCGTTGGCGCAAGCATTTTACTTGTCACCTACATAGGTTCTTACCTTTCGTTTTCAATACCTGTCCTCCAGAGATGCAACCCTTGTAAAGGGATAGCAATCATAACAAAAGGAACAACAATCGTTCCGTTCAAATGAACAGCAAAAGGAATAGCAATCGTGACAAGGGAATGATAGTCGTTATATTGGGCTGAACTAATGTTGTATTAATTGAGTTGTAGTACTTGCCCAACTATCTAATTTGTCAACCCGGGGTTCGAAAACTGATGAAGCACATGCAAAGTATATGCAAGATTGAAGCGAGACTAATCTAATCTAATGTTTAAGCTACAACTAAAATTGAATCATTAATCTAACATAGGATTGAAATAGAATCATTAATCTAACACCTGACTGAATTAGAATCATTAATCTAACACACAACTTGGAATTGAATTAATCTAGTTGCGTAAATGAAATCAATCTAGGAATGGGAAATTGTGTGAAGGAAATTAATCTAGAAATGGAGAACCACATGAAGGAAGAGTAGATACAACAAGTGAAGAGTTGAATGGAATAACAACACATGAGAGCTCTCACCAATGAAGCAATCTTACATTCAATAATCAAATCAATCTTCATAACAGAATAGTGAAAGCATGAAAACCAAAACCATGAATCAAAGCTAAGAATCCCTTTCTCTTTCGAATCCTGATGACTACCACTAAATGACTACAAAATAACTCTAATTAATTGAATCCTCTAATTCCTATTCTACTTCAATCCTCATGAAGAGAGAGAACTCTCTTTTATACATGAGAGCCTTGAAGATAAGATAACCATCTCATTATTATAGATCCACTTTTCTCTCAACCTATTTCCCATTATTACAAAATATAATCCCTTCGAATCCTCACACATATCTCTCATATATCTTGGATAAGATATTCCAACCAAATCTCCATGATCTTCTCCTTGGAATGGTTTTGAATTATCCCCTCAAATATTGAAATGGTGGAGGAAGTATTCGAGAAGTCCTTTGAATTAATCCTTCACATATTCCTACACATTACAAAGCTCACACATATTTGAGATATATATGAAAACATGTTGATTTTCTAACATTTAATCACAAATTCCTTTTAAATACTAAAATGAATAAAGTGGAGACAATAAGGTGAAACCCAAGTATATTTATGGAAATGATATCATGAAAGGTTAATGGGGCGATGAAATGTGAAGAATAATGAAGGGAAAGGTGGATGAAAATAGGACATTTCTGAGCCCCAGCATAAACCACAATATATCTGTGTCCTTCAAGCTAATGTATAACTTGCGTGTTGGTATGTTTTGTGTTGAAAACATTGCTACACTATACGTTGGTTTCAATGTTGAATTATGCATGTGATAAATTTTATTTTTTAAAGAATTGTTTTTCTCACAAATAGTGTTAAATAAGTGTAAAGGTTATAAAACCTTTTGTCTCTAATCAAGAGAGAATGTGGCTATTTTCTTAGTATCTTTTTTTGGGGGGAAACATTATAATACCTTTTTTGTTTTGAAAAGGTTATGATCTCATTAAGAGAGATATTGAGTGGAGAAAAAGGTTTATTCAGTGAAGCGCATCTCTTTGTACTTTCACTTTTAGTAAGAAAGGATACTTATTGGTGGTGGTTGAGTCCCAATTTTTGGGACAATTGTTTTTTGTCCTGGGGTGAACTGGGTCACATTACGTTGTTTTTTGCATATTCTCTCTATTTTTCTTTTATTATCCAATGGCGACAAACAATATTGTGTTGCCTAAACTTCTTGGCACAAATTATTTTTATTGGAGCAAACGCATGCAACCAATATCTATCACTAAATATTTATGGGAACTTATAATTGATGGATACGTTATGCCTTTCGATGAAGAATTTAAAGCATTGAGGGTCGATGACAAGAAATCTCTAAAGGAACTTATAAAGAAGGATAATGAAGCACTTTCTCTTATAGGGAGCACAATTGAAGAATCTATATTTCTAAGAATTAGTGTTGTAGAATCATCCAAGCAAGCATGATATATATTAAAGAACACATATGAAGGTGTGGTTGTAGCTAAATTGAAAACATTAAGGTGGAATTTTGAAAATTAAAATATGCAAAGTAATGAATACATTCATGGTTACATCGCAAAAATGCAAGATCTTGTTAATGAGATGAGGTCATTAGGTGAAGATATTCCTGAAAGAAGAATTCTTGAGAAAATTTTAAGAAGTGTTTTGCCCAAATTTCAGATGGTCACCACCAATATTATAGTCTCCAAAGATTTAAACACAATGAAAATTGATGAATTAAGTGGTTATTTTCTCATTGTTGAAGAAAATAATCCAACTAAGGAAATGGAACATGATTTTTCCACAAGGCATGGACAAAGAGGAAGAAGCGGGGGTCAATATCAGAATCAGAATCAGAATAGGCATCCACAACAGTCACATAATTATCAAGGAAATGCATCCAACTCAAGAGGAAGAGGAAGAAGTTCAAGTTGTTTCAGAGGAAGAAGCGGATAAGGATCTTGTGGAAGAGGAAGATGAAGATATGGATCTCGAGAAAGACAAGGACCACATTGTTATTATTGTCATAAATTTGGTCATCTTGAAAAAGATTGTTATACAAAATTGTGAGATATGGAACATAAAGGTGCCAATACAGTTGTTGAAGAAAGTAGGAATGAGAAGTTATTCATATCAAGTTTTATGGAACATAACAAAGAAAGTGAAGCTTGGTATATTGATTTGGGATGTTCAACTCATATGACATCTCATGAGGAGTTGTTTACTAGAATAAATGACAATTATTCTAGTAAAGTTATATTTGGTGATGATAGAGTTTCTGAAGTTAAAGGAAAAGGCACAATTGCAATTCTAGCATTGCATGGAAAGAAGAAGTTTATTGAGGACACATTGTTAACACTCGCAATGAAGAAGAACCTACTTTATGTAGGATAGATGATGGAGAAAAACTACAAGTTAGTATTTGATAATAAAAAGTTCTTATTCATGGATTAGTTGAATAAAAATGCAATGGTAGCAAGAGGAGAAATGTCTGAAGACATAATTTTCAAGCTTTCTTTCGATTCAAGTAACTCACACAGTTTGAATGTTACAAAAGAAATTAATAGTAGGCTTTGGCATTTAAGGATGGCACATTTGAATTTTCAGAGTTTGGTGTTGTTAAGGAAGCATAACATGGTGAATGGTCTTCCTTATATGACGATGGATGATGACGTATGTAAAGGGTGCATTTTTGGGAAACAACACAGGGAACATTTCTCAAATAGAACATGGAAGTCTAGAGAACATCTAGAACTAGTACATTCAGATTTGTGTGGTTCAATGGAGATTGTGTCTTTTGGAAAGGTACGTTATTTTCTCACTTTCACTGATGATTATTCCAGGAAAACTTGGGTGTATTTTTGCAAGACAAGTCTGAAGTGTTTACTCATTTTCTTGAGTTTAAGAAATTGGTTTAAAAGAAAAGTGGTTTGAAAATTCTTACCCTACGAACAAATAATGGGGGAGAATGCAAGTCAAATGAATTTTTGAATTATTGCAAGAAGATGTTAGGTATCTACAGAGGTAGTGGGGGGGGTGGAGGGCCCCATAGTGATAATAATGGAGGTCATTCAATGTAAGGTGGACTAGGTCCACTATATTATTAAATAAGTCCCACTATGATAGTTAGATAAATTAGTATAGACATAATAAATGTCAAAGGACTTACTAGAAAGTTATACTTCTAGAAGGTTCCTCCTCTAGAATGTTCTTAGGTGGTTAGTAGCACTATATAAAGGGGTTCAAATAATTTAATGGGATATGAGAAGAAGTGTTTTATTTGGAGCATGTAGCTCATTAGGAGTTTTCCCCCTCGAAAAGGAAAGTGAACAGGAGAGTATCCCTTCCATAATAGGATCCATTGCATGGTGTTTCCCTACCCTAAGGGTTTTCAGATTAATAAAGTGGTTTTTTCTATATTGTTCCATATATATTATGTGGTGATTTTATTCATATATCTTTGGTACTTAACAAGTGGTATCAGAGCGAAGTTTACCCCTCAAGGAGGCAAGTGAACGGGAGAGGATCCCTTCCATAATAGGATTCATTGTATCGTGTTTCCCTACCCTAATGGTTTGATATAATAAAGTGTGGTTTATTCTACAGTGTTCTTGGATCTATTGAGGTGTTTTTGTATTCAGATATTTGGAACTTAACAGAAGAATGGAATAAAGAGGGATTTTACCAATTCCTACTCTCCTCAACAAAATGGAGTTGTGAAAAGGAAAAATAGGACCATAGTTGAAATGACTTGGAGCATGTTGAAAACTATGTCTCTTGGAAATGAATTTTGGGCCGAAGCAGTGCACACAACAATTTACACTCTTAACAAATGTCCTACGAGAGTAGTACTGAATTTCACTCCAGAAGAAGCATGGTCAAGATAAAAACCAAGTGTTGCAGATATGAAAGTTTTTGGTTGCATTTCATATGCATGTGTTCCTAAGGAAAAGAGGAGAAAATTGGATGATAAAAGTGTGAAGTGCAATTTTATTGGATATAGTATTGAAATGAGAAGTTATAGGTTGTTTGATCCTTAAGCAAAAAAGGTTATAATAAGCAGAGATGTTGTATTTGATGAGAAAGGAATTTATCAGTCATAGCATGTACTTATTAAATTAAGAAAAGATGAAGTGGATATTGGTTATGAATCAAATTCTAAGTCAACAAAGTAAAATGAAGTCAAGAATAATCCTAAGTGGCTTGAAAGGGGTCATTCAGAGAGCACTATGTTGGATAGAAATTTTGAGAAAAGACTCGATCATAAAGTTCTATTTTGAATTTTTCACTTATGACACAAGTAATGAAGATGAATGAACCACATAATTATGCAGAAATGTCAAGAAAGAAAGAATGGAATGAAGCTATGGAAGTAGAATTGACTGCCTTGATGAGAAATGATACATGGGACTTGGTCAATTTACCAAAAGGAAAAGATGGAATTGGTACTAAATGGGTTTATAAAACTAAGTATAAATCAGATGGCACAATTGATAAGTATAAAGCTCATTTAGTTTCAAAAGGTTGTGCACAGAAGGAAGGAATTGATTATACATAGACATTTGCTCCAGTGGAAAAGTTGGACACAATTATGATGGTACTTGCATTGGTTGTACACTATAAATGGACAAATTTTCAGATGGATGTTAAATCGGCTTTCTTGAATGGTTATGTGGATGAATAATTTGTGTAGAGAAACCAAAAGGTTTTGAATTTCCAGGTAACTAATATTGTGTTTACAAGTTGAAGAAGGCCTTGTATGATCTCAAACAAGTTCCAAGAGCATGGTATTCCAGAATTGATAAATATTTTTAGGATTAGATCTTAGTTAAAAGTTTATATGATCCCAATATATATGTATTTTATTCAGGACATGCATTCTGATAATTTCATTATATGTTGATGATTTGATCTACACAAGGAACAATGCTAAACTATTTCAAAAGCTTAAGTCACATATGATTTTTGAGTTTGAGATGACAGATCTTGGTGAGTTGAATTATTTCTTAGGTATTGAAGTTTGGCAGAAGGAAGACAGTATTTTCATGTCACAAGCCAAGTATACTTGGGATATTCTGAAGAAGTTCAGAATGTTGAGTTGCAAGCCAGTGGAAACTCCTTTGGAAATCAAGTTGAATTTATACAAACATGATTACTCCAATTCAGTTGATGTTACTATGTATTTTCAATTGGCTGGAAGTTTGATCTACTTAACTACAACTCGGCTAGGTATATATTTTCCAGTCAGTATGGTATCTAGATTCATGTCAGACCCCAAGGAATTGAATTGGAAATTAGTTAAGATGGTTTTGAGATATCTGCATGGAACAGTTGGCTATGGTTTAGTATACATATCTACAAAAATATATCAGGTTGATTGGTTATACATATTCAAATTGGGTAGGTTGCATGGATGACATGAAATCAACTTCAAGGTATTCATTCAACATGGGTTCAACAATAGTTGCTTGGAGTATTAAAAAGAAACCTACAGTTTCTCTCTACACAAGAGAAGCAAAGTATAAAGTCACTGTGACAATGGCTTGTGAAGCAGTGTGGTTAGATAGAATTCTGGAGGATCTACATCAGCAGCACGAGAAACCCACTCAATTGATATGTGATAGTCAAAGTTTTATTCAAATGAACAAGAATCCATTTTTTCATAAGAAGACCAAGTATATTGATATTCATTATCATTTTGTTTGAGATTTGGTTCAGCAAGGTGTGAACGAGATTATGTATTGCATAACAAAAGACAGGTAGCACATATATTCACCAAATCACTACCAAAGGAAAATTTATGCAAATTTAGGGATGATCTTGGAATACTTTCAAATGATCATTATAGGGGAGAAATGTTGGAATAATGATTCAATTGTTCTAGATTTATTTATTGTTAAGTTTTTTATGTAATCATATCTCATAGACATATTATTGAGATTGAGATCAAATTTATTGAGTGAATTAAGGAGTGTTTGTTGAGATATTGTAGTAAATTATAGCTTCTGAAGACATCTCCTCTCTTGTATAAATATATGCTTTGGTAATGAGAAATTTTGAGTTGGGTGTGCATTATTGTTGAATATATTTGCTCCATTATTGTTGGTGTATTTATTTAGATATCCTTATGTACAAACATGATCCCCAAGTCAACTTTGATTTATTATCTTTGTTTACCAAAATTCTTATTAAAGAAACCATTGATAACATCTCCACTTTTGTTGACCTGATACTATCTTGTCAATTTTTTTCTAAAATCCTCTTTCTTCATATTTAAATAAATTCTATAAACAAATAGTAAGAACCACTATGGCCTCTCCCTTATACCTAGTCATAACCAATACTTACATAGAAAGATTTGAGAGAAAGCCCCTCGACATCTAGCCATTAAAACCAAAACTTTAGCATTGGTTTTTTATAATACTTATGTAATTTGGCCTCATGACACTTTTGATCAATTCTTAACTGATATTAACATTACATCTAAAAAGATAGTAGCCTTCCCTTCCTTAGCATGTTCATTACTAGAGAAATAAATGATTCCTTTTTCCACCAAGTCTATAGGAAGAAGACCCATATTGATGCATACATGTATGTCAATCTCATCACTGCCATGCTCAAAAACCCATTGTCCTAAATACCTTAGTCACCAAGGCCCTCTACATCTCTAATAAAAACCATATAAATTAAGAGAAAAATCATCTTAGACAATCCCTTTGAAATAATGGCTACTATAATAGCCAAATTAACAAGGCTTTCCACAAAACCAACCACTTGAAAAGATCACCCCTCTCTAAGACCCACACCTATAACACCCAAACCTACCTTACCTTCATTCAAGGGAGCACTGATGAAATCGCCAAAATTTAATAAAAAAGAACACCAAACACATCTTTAAGCCTCACGTAACTCTTATCAACATTTTCAGTAATGCGAAAGATGAATTAAACCCCCTCCTATATCAAGGAGTCTACGAGTTCACATGCTCTTGTGAAGTTTTATACACATGACAAATCACCAACCTACAAAAATAAATCCCAAAGAGCATCTTGTTGACACCAACCATAATTGTAATACCAAATCTACCATCAAAAAAAAATTATAATCATACCAAACACCATATATATGCTTTGAGTGATCCAAAATCTTTTCCAAAACTCAACATTATTTCATGAGGCTCATATAGAAGTTGTTGAGATAAAAAAAAGGAACCCCCGTAACATCATTCATGAAGATGGCTACAAACTTAGTCAATCCTTGTAGCCTATCATCAATCACCTTTAAAACCAAGAAAACCCTTTTGATTATTATAGGGTTCCATTTCTCCCTTCCACATAACCCCCCACCAACACCCATCTCTCCCCCCACCCCCCAAAAAAAAACTTTATTGTTTCTTTCAAATCCTTCCCTTACCGGATCCTTCCCCACTCCCCATGCCTTCATCAAATTTGGAGGTATGGTCCTCCTTTTATCATTTTATTGTTCTCTCTTTAGGCCTCTACTCATTCCCTCTTTATAATATTGTGAGTTCTCTCCTTCCTTCTTTCATTGATTCCATGTTGGTTTTTTTTCCCTTTGCAAACGTAACCTCCTATTTTGATGCTCTCCTTACTATGAGAGCAGAGGATGGTTTTTTTTCTCTTCAAATATTCACTTGGTTTTCTCCAGACACTCATGACTTACGAGGACTTGATCAGAATTTATGAGTGGAACGAAATGAAAACATAGATCTATAATATTAACACAAAGACATAGTGAATAATAACAGAGATACATTCAAACTTTAATTCTATTAAATAAGAAATATGTTGAAACTATAAAATGCAGACTGAAACAAGCTTGCTACAATGGTGGCATCTTATCTCTGAGAAGATATGTGATGACTACGCTCATTCACGAGAAGATGAGTACAATGAGGCTCCAAAGGAATTTTTACATCAAACATGAAGGCCAAAGCCCTAGACATCCAAAACCTAACCCTTGGAAATGAAGCACCAAAAGTCATGTGAGCCTCATTGGGGTAAGTTGGTACATCAACTTCCCAGGGTCATAACTTTGCATACAATCTTTTTTTTAGGCACACGATAGTCTGTTGGAAAGGTCTATCCGAGGAATACACATTATGCCATCACACTCTAATGGTTGGACACACCAACCACACTTAGAGGGGGGCTGAATGATTGTGGGACTCTTTTAAAAACTTTTCCCCTTCACAAAAATCCTTAGTTAGCAATCATCATTTATTCATTCCTTATTGTTGTCATCTATAACTGGTTAAATGTGAACATACATCAGCAATATATATCAGCAACATATATCATCAATAATTCATCACCACAAGGAACACAAAGAACAAAATATGTATGTACAATTTTATTTTTATTATAGACTACAATCCTTGGGTTATTAGCAACAACTGAATAGAGTTACAACTCCACAAGAGCACCAGCTCTATAATGCAAGACTAAACTTACACAACTCAACACCAACTGAGAAGAGGGATCAATCCTCAACATATACCAATATGTCAACAGGTATGTGACCTGGCAGTAGTCCAACATGTGTATGTACGCACCCTACTAGTAGTATAGCTCGTGTATGTACGCGGCTTGTTTGTACTACAGCCTGCGTGTGAATTCTGAACAACTAGGGCTTTCTCTTCATGGAAAACTCAGATCCTCTATAGCCCTCGGTCACATCCACTTTTTTCATTCACTATCTTATCTGAACCAGAACCAATCACAACACATCCATTCTCTCCCACAACTTACTCATGCTCATCAATCATACAATATGAATGCTACTTAATCATGTATAAGTAGCAAGTATACTATGGAAATCATATCAGTACTGAAACATAAGAGTGTTGCTCACTCCATCAACCAACACAAACCAAATCACAACACCCATACCAAGAATGCTTCAAGCATTCACCATACAATATGCAAGAGTATCCATCAATACAACTATGTAACCATACCAAATTTTTTATGGCAGATCTGAGACCATAGAATGCAGATCTGAAACTTGCTTCAGTCGTCAAGAACTTGGCGCCAGCTCACACTCAAATATTCATGACTTCATCAACTGTACACACTTTATCTTCCTTCAGCCCGTGTGTGTATGCGCTCTAACTCACTGCAGCCCTCTTATGTACACTCTTTGGCCCACTGTTGCTCTCATACTCCTTCAGAAACTAGGGTTTCTGAACTTCTGAAACTTTCGATGTCAATATCTCAGACTTACGGAAAATTTGATGCTTCCATGAGATCCTCCAGCCACACTCTCTCTCAGAATAGATCTTCAATATATTCTCAAGAGATATAGAAATGAGAGAGACTTGCCTCTACTCTCCAAGTAGCTTCCTTGGAAGCATCTCCTAGGCCACTTTGTCCACATAGTCACCTATGTCCAACTTTTTGCAATTTTCCACTTGTCCATATATCGAATAGCCACTTGACCACTTAACCCATTTTCCTCATTTTAGAGTTAACCTTCTTATAACCACTTTCCATAATTAGAAAGTTCTCCATTTACTTTATTATTTAAATAATCCTCCTTATTTGCAATCACTTTGACTTCTTTGACCTTTTGGGGATTCAAGCCAACATATGAGGGTCCTTCAACTTTGTAAGGCCATAAATCTCAAACTATGAGGAGTTATGTGATGTTCCACATACCACTAGAAATGGCATGACAAGCATTATCCATCTAGGATAGTTTCACTGACAAATTCATTGATCTTCATTCATTATTGCACAATTAAGCATGGGTTCTCTGACCATACTTCTAGGATAACTCAACCACAAAGTGTCTTCCCATGAGGGCTTTCACCATAAGGGGACCACTTTGGACTTCATCCATTTGTACTCCTTATCAAGACAATAATGATTCATCTTTACATCAATCCAACTATGCATTATATATCAATGAAAACTCATTGATCCATGTTCATCTATGCATGACATCATATGACTTATGATTCCACTTTACATCAATTCATTCACATCAAGGACAATACATATTACATCAATATGATATCACAAGACATTGCTCCTTTGACATCAATCAATCAATCAATCCTTTGACATCAATGAAAACATGATCCAACAATCTCCCCCTTTGGCATTGATGGCAATACCAATATTGATGTCAACACCAATCATTGATGGCAACATGTAGACAAGGCATTTCTCTACATCAATATTCATCCCAATCACATCAATGTGACTATATATCCCCCTTTTACATCAATGGAAAAGGGTCATTCTCCCATTGGGGTTGGTCCCCCTGCCTGAACTCTCCTTGGGGTTGCTCCCCCTGTCTGAATTCCTTTGATCTTCCTCTGTATAATATCTCCCTTTTTGAACAAGGGATATCACTCTGATGTAATGTTGAAGATATATAGCTCATGCTCCTCCCCCTGGAACTATGCCTATGTGCTCTTTCTCCAAATATAGGGCTCCTTTTCCAAGTATTTGTCTTTGCATCTGTTAAATCATGGGAAGAAGAATGACTCCCCCTATGGGTATGTCTCCCCCTATCTTCTATGCAATATGAACAATATGTTACCAGTACAATATGCTTCTGCTGCCAATGCTACTAATCAACCGCAACATAGATCAATTTTTATTTCTATGACGATCCTTGGACCTGTCCATGCATCAAAACTCGTTCCATACCATCCATCATGAAGAAAATGATATGTCAACAATGAAAATAGAGAATCATGAACAAAACATCAACCAAGTACATCATGTTCCAACCATGCACAATACCCATGTACATCAACCATGTACATCAATACCATATCATATGCCATAAGATATCATCAATGGAGTGTATCAACCATATGCCAATAGTGTGTACCAATCATATGCCTCTACCAACATGCTGACCATGTGCCTCAACCAAATTTCATATCATCCATGATATGTCTCTACCATGAAACAAGTGCCACAAACATGCATCTCAACAGGTGTCTCAACCATATCATCCCTTATATCATGTACCAAAGTATATGCTAAACTAGTAATACCAATGGTTTACTTTAGCCAAGTACTATCATCCACATACATATACCATCTATGAGTGCATCAACATTGCACTAATCAACCATGCACCAATACCACAACAAGATGAACTACAATCAATATGTGTCCTCACATATGAATGCCATATCAACCATAGACCATGTGCCAAGCATACTGCTAATATGTGCCTCTAACAATGTACCAAATGTGTACCAAACATGCATCAACTATAGATCAAGCTATGAATCATCAATGGTGTACAACATGACCACTTCATCAACTCATCAACTACATGTCCCAATATGTAGCTCATCCATATGTCAAATGTATGCACCAAGATATCCAACAAATATGCTTCCAATAGTACACCATAAGATATATCAATCAAACTCAAATATGCACCAGCCATGTACCCCAACAGATCAGCCTTAACCTCCATTCACTACAGCAAATACTAAACATCCAATAATGCATGTACTAGAAGTGTGCCTCAATAGATCTAGCTAGAATCATCATGATATATTTCATACCCAAGGTGCCATAACTTCACTGTCACAACCAGCATTGTTCTTCAATAGAAAAAATGTCTTACTCCGTACTCTAGGGTTAGTACCATGCATCCAAGATAATATTTCAACACTCAACCATATGTAACCTCCATACATACATCAATCATGTATTCCAATATGTAATCATGAAAACCTACATCAAATAATGTCACACCTTGAAATAAACCATGTCAGACCCTGCAACACAGAGTTATACCGTCATACCATGCTGCAATTTATATGCATAGCCTTTTTCCCAAGGCTTTACTACAGATACGCGGCATGTTGCACAAACAACTCATGTATGTACGCAACCTATTCATATGTCAGCTAGCATATGTACGTGATTGTTACCATTGTAACTCGCGTATGCTTCTGAAAATGACAAATTTGAGCTTCCCTTAAGGCTTCCATTCTGCTCCGGTTGTTCAGTCTTCTTTACCCACTTCTGAAGGTGTCTCTACTTCTCAGAACTTGAGCCCTGAGCTTCCATATTTTCAAAAATGTCTTCCTTCATAACTTCATGCCTTCTTCTAGTCATGCTATATGAGGTCCTCATCATGGGATTTATTCTTGTAATCCAGCAATTATGGGATTTGTGACCAAATTCACTACAGTTATAGAATATCATGGTGTGACAATGAGCAAAAATGTGTCCTACTTGATCACATCTCCAACACCTTACGGTGTTATGAAATCTTTCATTATCTCTCCTTGCATACAATTTGCATTCCAAAGATTTGTGACCATATTCATTACATGAGTAACAGTGACCATGAAAATCATTTTCATACCTTTGCTTTGGTGTCCATCTTGAAGGTGTCTTGAATTTTCTTTGAGATGTAAAGATGGCTTCTTGATGTCTTCCTTGCTTTTTTTCTTTGAAACTTTCCTTGCCTTGTGTTGATGGTTGACTTGCAACATTATTTCCATCCTTTGAGAATGAGGGACTTACCTCATGCTTCTTTGAGGTGCTTGCTTCAATATGTGCAGCTTATTTGTTGTATCCAAGACCTGATTTATCATTTGGTGATCTTTGAGTATCCAAGATCTCATTCAAGATTGTTGAGTTATTCAAGAATTTGTTTGACTTCTCTAATTTCTTTCTAAGATCAACAACTTTAGCTTCCAACTTATGACATGACTCTTCCTTTTCATTTACTTTATTCTTTAATAGTTCCTCTATCATTTTGGCTTCTTCAATTTGGGTCTTGAGATGGACATTAACTTCAAGACTTTTTCCAATCTCATAATCTAGATTCTTATTCTCTTCTATTTCATTCTTTAGTCGTTTGATCTCTTCTTCTTTTTCTTCTAATTGAGTCTTTTTACTTTCTTCTTGTTCCTTGAGCATTTCCTTTAACTTCAAGATATGCCTTTGATTATTTTTAAGAAACTTTTTAGTGTTATCTGAAAGATAGCTATATTCTATGTAACAATGGTCATAGTTGTATTCAAATATCCCCCATTCAACTTTCCTTTTAAGATCGGATAATTATTCTTCTATTACTTCCATGGGATAACCATCATTTGAATCTACAAAAACTATCTCTAGATTTTCTTCTTCACTTGTAGAGAAATATTCAACATCATCACATTTTGAAATATTGCAATCGGGGGTTTTTGGAGATTCTTTACCTTCATTGATCTTGATGGAATTGTCTTCAAGGTCTTCCTTTTTTCCAACATAATCACATTTAGGATCATTGAAAATAGAGGATTTTGGAGATTCTTTACCTTCATTGTTCTTGATGTATTTGTCTTTAGTGTCTTCCTTCTTGCTTTGGTATGTCTTCTCTATCATTAGCCATAGATCCTCAGCGGAAGTGCATTGTCCCATGCTCTCTTTGATATAACTTGAGAGTCCACTAAGAATGGTCTTGAGAGCCAATGCATCATTCTTCTTCTCTTCCCTTTGAACTTCAAACTTTAACTTGTTCTTCAAAGGAACTGATCCACCAATAGCTGCCTTCCAAATACCAGCTCTTATTTCCTTCAAGTGCACTTTCATTTCTATTCTCCATGTAGAATAATTTTCCTCTTCAAGGATTGGAACTTCGTCATCCATTTGCGTCTCCGTGGATCTTCACCAATCTTGTTAAGGATTATAGTGAAGGCTCACCCTGATACCAATTGTTGGACACACCGACCACACTTAGAGGGGGGGTGAATGAGTGTGGGGCTATTTTAAAAACTTTTCCCCTTCACAAAACTCCTTAGTTAGCAATCATAATTTACTCATTCCTTATTGTTGTCATTTATAACCACTTAAATGTGAACATACATCAACAAAATATATAAGCAACATATATCATCAATAATTCATCACCACAAGGAACACAAAAAACACAATATATATGTACAATTTTCTTTTTATTACGAACTACAATCCTTGGGTTATCAACAACAATTGAATAGAGTTACAACTCCACAAGAGCACCAACTCTATAATGCAAGACTCAGCTTACACAACTCATCACCAACTGAGAAGAGGGATCAATCCTCAACAGATACCAATCTGTCAACAGATACGCAACCTGTCAGTAGTGCAGCACACGTATGTACATGCCCTACCAGTAGTATATCTCACATATGTATGTGGCCTATCTATACTACAACATGCATGTGACTTATGAACAACTAGGGTTTTCTCTTCATGGAAAACTCAGATCCTCTACATCCCTTAGTCACATCCACTTCTGTCATTCACTGTATGATCTGAACCAAAACCAATCACAACACATCCATGCTCTCCCACAACTTACTCATGCTCCTCAATCATACAATATGAATGCTACTTAATCATGTATAAGCAACAAGTATACTATGGCAATCATATCAGTACTGAAACATAAACGTGTTGCTCACTCCATCAACCAACACAAACCAAATCACAACAGCCATACCAAGAATGCTTCAAGCATTCACCATACAATATGCAAGAGTATCCATCAAGACAACTATGTAACCATACCAAAGTTTATATGGCAAATCTGAGCCCATAGAATGCAGATCTGAAACTTGCTTCAGCCATCAAGAACTTGGCACCAGCTCACACTCAAATCTTCATGACTTCATCAACTCTATGTGCTCTGTCTTCCTTCAACCCGTGTGTGTACACGCTCTAACTCACTACAACCCGCGTGTGTACACTCTCTGGCCCATTGTTGCTCGCGTACTCCTTCAGAAACTAGGGTTTCTGAACTTTTGAAACTTTTGTCGTCAAGATCTCAGACTTACAGAAACTTTGATGCGTCCATGAGATCCTCTAGCCACACTCTCTCTCAAATGGATCTTCAATATATGCTCAAGATATATAGAAATGAGAGAGCCTTGCCTCTTATTTATACTCTCCAAGTAGCTTCCTTAGAAGCATATTCTAGGCCACTTTGTCCACATAGTCACCTATGTCCAACTTTGCCCAATTTTCCACTTGTCCATATATCCAATAGCCGCTTGACCACTTAACCCATTTTCCTCATTTTAGGGTTAAACTTCTTATAACCACTTTCCATAATTAGAAAGTTATCCATTTACTTTATTATTTAAATAATCCTCTTTCTTTGGAAGCATTTTGACTTCTTTGACCTTTTGGGGCTTCAAGCCAACATATGAGGGTCCTTTAACTTTGTAAGGCCATAACTCTCAAACTGTGAGGAGTTATGTGACGTTCCACATACCACTAGAAATGGCATGATAAGCACTATCCATCTAGGATAGTTTCACTGAAAAATTCATTGATCTTCATCTCATTATTCCACAATTAAGTATGGTTTCTCTAACCATACTTCTAGGATAACTCAACTGCAAAGCGTCTTCCCATGAGGGCTTTCACCATAAGGGTCCACTTTGGAGTTCATCCATTTTTACTCATTATCAAGACAATAATGAGTCATCTTTACATCAATCCAACTATGCATTATATATCAATGAAAACTCATTGATCCATATTCTTCTATTCATGACATTGTATGACTTACGATTCCACTTGACATCAATTCATTCACATCAAGGACAATACATATTACATCAATATGCTATGACAAGACATTGTTCCTTTGACATCAATCAATCAATCCTTTGACATCATTACTTTGGAATCAATGACAACATGATCCAACACTAACTTTGTTTATAGTGTGATTGTGGCAGGCCCAAAAAACATTGTTTAGGGCCTCAAAATGGCCCCAGAAGTTTAGGACCCAAAAAGCTAGAAAAATAAACTGCCAAGATGAAATATGTATGTGAGCTAGTTGGAATAGGTGGGTGGCCATAGATATCCACCTAGATAAATCCTCCCTCGTTAGGAAGCAATGTTCTCCATTGCATTGAGTTCCCCCATCAAATGAGGAAATTTCTGTTGAATTTGGCCCCGAGTGAGCCACTTTCCTTGGTGGAGGAGTTGCCCTACTTTGACAACATGATAAAGATGAAACTTATGTTGGCAAGTGCCCTTGACCTGTGTTTCCATGATATGATCAGTGGATGCATGTTCCATGCATTCAAGGTTGAGCTATGTCGATGTCAATTGTTCTACTACATATGAGGTGTCCAATAATGGTGGAAAGTATGGCAAAAGGAGGTCCACATTAAACACTGGGTGAAATCCAAGGAAGGGGGGAATGTTGAGCTCAAAATTAATGTCACCCACAACCTTGGTGATGATATAAGGTCCATATCAAAGTGGATGAAGCTTCCGGTGGGGTCTTGTAAGGCGTTCTTTCTGCAAGTGCAACCAAAATTTATATCCCACCTGAAACTTGTGTGTCACCCGATGTTGATCATGGCGATGCTTGTATTTGGCATTGGACTTCTAAAAAATATCCTGAACCTATTGACGGATGTGTTGGATTTGTTCAATGAACTGGGTGGATTTGTCAGCTTCGGTTTGTGCATGGGACAATTCTTCTTTTGTGGACGTAAGGGGTAGTGCAACATCCATGGGACCCAATGGTTGAAATCCCAACCCCACCTGAAAGGGGTTCTGGTCGGTTGAGCTATGTATGGATCTATTGTAATTTTTTTGAACATAGGGAATATTCTCATCCCATGTGTGTGAATTATTGGAATTGAACATGCACAAAATATGCACGATCATCATGTTGGCGACCTTGGTTTAGCCATCTGTTTGGGGGTGGAAGGCCATGGATTTGGTGAGCTTGGTGTCTAGCCATGACCAGAGGCTCGACTGGAATGTGCCGAGGAACCGGCTATCCTGATCAAAGACGATGGTTTTTGGTATCCCAAAATGTACCCACACTCATTCGAAGAAGATATTGGTAGTGGCCTCTGTTGTGATGCTCTTCTTGCAGGTGACTAGAATCTCCATCTTGGAAAATTGATAAACAACCATGAAAACAAATTCATTTCCTTGCTTGGTTGAAGGAAGCCTCAACATGTAGTCCATAAAGATGGATTCCCAAGTCCTTTCAGGAGTAGGAAAATGGGTGTACATGCCTTGTTTCTTAATGGTTGGTTTGGCAATGGCTCAGGCCTTGCAGGACCTGATATACTTGCTAACATCATGTTGGAGTTTCGGCCAATAGAAATGTTGTTGCAGCACTGCCACTATCTTCTCTATGTTGAAGTGTCCTACCATACAACTATAGTGAGCTTCCCAAATTAGCTTTGCATGCTCCCTTGATGGAATGCAGAGATGGCCTAGATGGCATAATAACTCTCCCTGCAGATGAAAATCAGTGACAGTTGTGTTTGTGTCCAACATCTGGTAGGTAGTGGAAAAGTCAGGATCTCGTTTATAGAGTTAGCTCCATCCAAAGGTCTCATGTCCTTAGGAGTGTATCAACGTGGTTAATGTGGAAACCAGATGTCGGTTGAGGCAGTTAGTGACGCGGTTGGTGCTACATGTCTTAAATTTGATGTTGAGATGGAACTGTTGCAAGTATGTGGACCACTTCTGATGGTGATCATTCTACAATTTTTCTTGTGCCTACATGAACTGCAGAGGCTTATGATCAATGTGGATGATTGTCTCCTTCCCAAGAATGTAATACCTCCACTGACAACAGGCTTGTATAATGGAGTACATCTCTTTGTCATAAGTGGGGTACTTACAGACCATATATGATAGTGTCTCACTATGATAGGCTATGGGATGTCCATGCTGAGTGAGAAATGTCCCCACAACATAGTCTGAAGCATCTATCTCAATCTCAAATGGTTATTGCAGGTCGAGTAATGAGAGCACCAGGGATGAGCACAAGCATTGCTTCAAATCATCAAACGCTTTTTGTTGTGACTATCCCCACATGAATTTTTCCTTTCCACCACCCCTAGTCACTTGGCTAAGGGCCCATGCAATGTGGGAGAATCCCAACACAAACCTACGATAGAAATTGGCAAGGCCTAAGAAGCTTTGGAGCTCAGTGAGTGTGATCAAGGCTATCCAGTCATAGATGAACTAGATTTTGGCTGGATCAACATGCACCCCATGCTCATCAACAATGTAGCCTAGGTATTGGACCCTATTCATGCCGAAGGAGAATTTTTCCAAATTTGCATATATCTTATGTTGCCGCAGAGTGTGCAGAACATGTTGAATATGTTGCAAGTGTTCCTCTCAATTCTTGATGAAGATGAGGATGTCATCCAAATACACAACCACAAAAGAAATGGTGAAATGCCACAAGATATCAAGAATTGGGGTTGGAGTGCATGTCGATCCAGCCAAAATCTAAGTCACTTGGCTAAGGGCCCATGCAATGTGGGAGAATCCCAACACAAACATATGATATAAATTGGCAAGGCCTAAGAAGCTCTAGAGCTCAGTGAGTGTGGTCAGGGCTGGCCAGTCACGAATGACCTAGATTTTGGCTGGATTGATATGCACCCCATGCTCATCAACAATGTATCCTAGGTACTGGACTCTATTCATGTCGAAGGAGAATTTTTCAAAATTTTCATATAGCTTATGTTGCCGCAGAGTGTGCAGAACCTGTTGAATCTATTGCAAGTGTTCCTCCTAATTCTTTTTGAATATGAGGATGTCATCCAAATACACTACCACAAAAGAATTGGTGAAAGGTCGTAAGATATAATTCATCATCCTCATGAAAGTTGTTGGGGCATTTTTCAAGCCAAAGCGCATGACCAACCATTCAAAAATACCTTCTTTGGAATTGAAGGCAGTCTTCCATACATCAGTCTTCTCTTTTGGAACCTGGTGGTAGCCAGACTTTAGATCAATCTTACTAAAGTATTTGGCCCCCTTGAGTTGGTCAAGGAGATCGTCAATTCATGGAATTGGGTATCGATTCCTTACTATTATTTTATTTAGGGCCTGGTAATCAATGAAAAGTCACCAGGACCCATATTTCTTTTGCACAAGCACGATTTGGATTCCATAAGGTGATGATCTTGGGAGGATGTGCCCCTTTTTTAGAAGCTCTTGGATCTGGCACTTGATTTCCTCATTTTCTAACTGAGAGTATCAATAGACTGGACCATTCGGTAGCAATGCATTGGGGGTCAGATCGATTGAGTGCTTGAACTTATAGTGCACAGGTATCCCAGTGGGTGTGGAGAAGATGCCTTTGTATTCTTCCATGACCTTATCCACTTTCTTCTGTTGTGTGGAGAGACCTGTTGCAGAAGCCATGGATGTGGCTACAACCTTTCGCTCACTCTGAGCATGAATCACAAAGAAGACAAACTTCCTAGTATGAGATATGACCTTCCTGCATTGCTTGGTAGAGATCATGTTGATCCAGCCAAAATCTAGGTCACTTGGCTAAGGACCCATGCAATGTGGGAGAATCCCAACATGAACCTATGATAGAAATTGCAAAGGCCTAAGAAGCGTTGGAGCTCAGTAAGTGTGGTCAAGGTTGGCCAGTCACGGATGACCTAGATTTTGGCTAGATCAACATGCACCCCATGCTCATCAACAATGTAGCCTAGGTACTAGACCCTATTCATGTCGAAGGAGCATTTTTCCAAATTTTCATATAGCTTATGTTGTCGCAGAGTGTGCAGAACCTGTTGAATGTGCTGCAAGTGTTCTTCCCAATTCTTGTTGAAGATGAGGATGTCATCCAAATACACTACCACAAAAGAATTGGTGAAAGGCCACAAGATATCATCCATTATCCTCATGAAAGTTGTTGGGGCATTTTTCAAGCCAAAGCGCATGACCAACCATTCAAAAAGACCTTCTTTGGACTTGAAGGAAGTCTTCCATACATCGGTCTTCTCTTTTGGAACCTAGTGGTAGTCGAACTTCAGATCAATCTTACTGAAGTATTTTCCCCCCTTGAGCTGGTCAAGGAGATCGTTAATTCGGGGAATTGGGTACCAATTCTTTACTGTGGTTTTATTTAGGGCCCAATAATCAATGCAGAGTCGCCAGGACCCATCTTTCTTCTGCACGAGCATGATTTGGCTTCCATAAGGTGATGATATTTGGTGGATGTGCCCCTTTTCGAGCATCTCTTGGATCTTGCACTTTATTAACTCATTTTATGACTGAGAGTGGAATTAGACTTGACCATTCAGTATCGATGCATCGAGGGTTAGTTCAATTGAGTGCTTAACCTGACAGTGAAGAGGTACCCCAGTGGGTGAGGAGAAGATGCCTTTGTATTCTTCCACAACCTTATACACTTGCTTTTGTTGCATGCAAATACCTGTTGCAGAGGCCATGGATGTGGTTGCAACCTTTCACTCACTCTGAGCACGAATCACGAAGAAGACAAACTTCCTGATATGAGAGATGACCTTTATGCATTGCTTGGTAGAGATCAAGGAAATGGTGTTAGATGGAACTACCTCTGGTATCATGTATAATCTATTGTCCAAAGTAATACTAACACTACGAGGCCTTGAATCATATACATCATGAGGTTTCCATAAATAAGGTTGTCCCAAAATACCATCACAAACTTCAAGGAGGCCGACATCACACAATACCTCATCTTTGAAGGGCTTGATGCAATAGGCAAAATGACATTATTGGTTGATGTGGAGATCATTCCCTTGGCGGAGCCACCCGATGGTGTACGGTTGCAAGTGTGGTGATGTCGACAGAGCCAACCGCTTGATTACCTCTGTTGAGATGAGGTTCTTCTGGCTACCTCTATCAACGATGAAGTGCAGTGGAGTACGCTTCACCCACATTTATGAATGAAAGAGGTGCTCACCTTTGTTGGGTATGTGTTATATTCTTTGCACGACTATTTTTAGTGTTTTCTACGTTGTGTCGGGCATGCAAGGGGGTTTGACGGGGGGGTGCTAGGCCCCCCCTTGGGGGCTCACAAGGGGGAGATATCCCCCTTGCGCGAGGGTTTGGGGGTGCTACCCCCGATAAAAAAAAAATGCCTCAAGAAATGTGTCACATTTTTTCCTCGATTTTCGTGTCCATTGTTGAGCGATTTTTCGGCACATGGTTTTTCCGATGGTTTTCTATTTCTGGTTAAGGAATTAGCATTGTTGACTAATCCAGTTCATTGGGTTAGGTTTTTGGATGTCGCTAGTGTTATAACCCTATATTTAATAGGATCACTTGGTGATTAGAATCTCTTACTCTAGTTGTGTTTTATTGTAAATAATATTTTATTCTGCAAATGATTTACAAAAGAAAAAGAAAAAGAAAAGAAAAGAATAAAAATCAAAAGAGGGTATAAAAAATAAAAAGACAAAAAGATAAAACCCCATGAAATAAACTTGGTTTGATTCATACAGTCTAACCATGATCAAACCCTTTAAATTTATGTTGATAGGATACTAAATAAATTTGGTCAAATAGTCTAACCTTGGCCAAATTAGATAGGTTAGTGAATAAGTTTGGCCAGACAGTCTAATCTTGGCCAAATATCTTAGGTTAGAGTAATTATTGACCCAACAGTTTAAACTGGGTTAATGTGTTAGGTAATTAGATTAGGAACTAGGTTAGCATGCCTTATTTCAAAAAAAAATTACAAAGGGTTGATTAAACGCCTTTTATTTGAGTTAAATTGATGTGTTTTTGACCCCTTGGTGAAAAAATAAAGAAAGGGGAGCTAGCACTACCCACAATATGCATTTTATCCTAAGTTCTATCAGGATTTGACATTTTGGCGCTTTGTGGCTAAAGGGCACACAGATCTCAGTGGTCGATCAAGTCGCGCCCAAATCTACGGTCGACAGTCAATTCCAGACCCCTCGACTTTTATGCCTTTAACAGTGGGGGGGGTCTAGGAGAGCGATCTTCCCATTGCGGCCCCCCCCCTCTCATTTTTTCTTACCACCTACCCCCCCTCCGAGGAAACTACCTAACAACTCATTCGATACCACCCACCTCACTCCGCCACCATACCCCACTACCCTGTCACATGTCACATCCCACTACCATGTCACATGTCATACTCATATCTACCCATTGGCCATTTAATACCCTACACATCACCCCCATCTACCTGTTGGCCAATCAATGCCATCCCCCATGACTGTTACTCATCCAACTCACCACCCATGCCATAACGGACACACCCCTACACTGTTTTACTCTATTTCTTCACCATTACAGCATTGTTCACTGATCCAGACATAGTCAACACAGTCGTTTCCTATTTTCAAGATAACCACCACCAGACAAACCATCGACAGGCGCCATTAATCCAGGTAGTCACAAATAATACATTTTTCCTCTTCAGATCTTTGATTAATTATGGTGCCCAAATCCAAATCTACTGAAACAAAAGAAAACTTGTTTCTTCCTCCTCCTGTCGACCTAGATCGCGTCCCCCTGGCCAATAAATATTACTGAGTTACAGAACCAAAGTGTGAATTAGATTTCTTCGAATTACACTTCTATCTTAAAGATGTTTTCTTAGACCAAAGTGATGAGATCGGACTCTGGGATTCTAACCTTCCATTGTACATGTTTCTCCAGACCTATCACTTCCCTGAGTTCACCCTGAAGTGTCAATCCCATTACATTCCTGACCAAAGGACCATCGTGTCTTCATCTAGCGAAACTATGTTCACCATCACCCTCGAAACAATAAACTAGATGTTGCAAATACCCAGAACTGATTCTACCAGCCCTTTCTCCATTGAAATTTTGACTGAACTCTATCAGAAACTTTCCTTTCCTCAAAGAGCCCAGATGTTCGAAATATTCTTACTAGAGGATGCGCAGTTTCCTAAAAAGAACCTTCCCTATCCTTCTTCTATCTTCTCGGTCATATCCAACCAAATCATTTCCACCCTATGTTGCATGTTAGGATATTATTTTGATGAATGGGTAGATGAACCCATTTTGGGTTTTCTGTCCATTTTCTCCACAGAAGAAAAAGCTACAACTAAATTTGATTACAGACAATTTATGGCTAACATTATACATGAACATCTTTTCAAGTTCTCCACAGAGGGAATGTTCAGGTACTCCTCAGTACTGGTGTACCTATTCCTTTTCTTCCAAGCAGATAGATTCTCTTGTGATTTTCAGAAATTGGATCAAAATGGGAACCCTCAACCATTGACTTCTTGGACATCACTAATGAGGAATAACTCATCCGAGTTCATTTTCAAACACTTCATCGATCATTTTTACCATCCAGTGGTGTGCATGCTCAGCAGCAAAATGGAACCAAGGATAAATGAGGAGGTCCAGAGAATTCTTCACCTATTAGACTCAGCCAAAACTGGGGACTGGTATCTTTACCAGAACCATACCGAAATCAAATTTTATGAGTGTGAAATACCTCCATACAAGCTGCCAAAGTACCTTCCTGTCATAATATTTTCCCTGGAATACATCAGACAAATGATCAACTCTGATGACATCCACTTCGTGTCATTCAAGAAGAAGCAACAACTCAGTAATAAGAGCCAAATTGGTTCTTTCATATGTAACAACAGATCTGCAGGAGAAGAAGCCAACAATATCTTAAAAGAAATGAATTTTAGTCTGTGTTTCCCATGGAACTATGATCCCTTTCACATCATATCAGAAACCAGGCTCAAACAAAATACTTGTCCTTATGCTCATGTGCCAAAACCTGAGGTAGAAAAGTTTATGAATCAGATAGATTGGCAGAAAAACACATTGATGGAAACTGAAGAAGAATCCCCCATTGTCACTGCCTCTCATAACAACACTCCTCAAGTACAAGCAAAAAAGAGATCCAGGAAAGAGGTTTCACCTTCAGTCATAGAGGTGTAAGCTGAAGACTTCCAGGTGTACAGGAAGAGGACCAAGACTAGTCACACACCAGACATGCTTAGAGAAAGAGAAACTCAGTCCACTATAGTTATGGAGGGACCACATTCATCACAGATCGCCTGAACCCAAAGTAAAGGTACGAAGAGCATGCTGAAAAAAGGGATATATATTCTCCATCTTAAGTCTTCTCAGGAAACTGGCACATAGTGTCTACATCCTCATCCAAGAAGAAAAAAGACACTACATTGTTAGCCGAATCCTCTCAAGAGAAAACAAGATCAAGCATTTTTTACAAATACAAGATGAATAAGCAGAAGAACGAAATTTTGCACAGTAGCACATATGCCCAATTTTGGAAGCAGACATCCACCACTTAGCATAGGTTATTGTATGTCTTTGACACAGAGAAGGGACGGATGCACATGGAATTATTACAAGAGCATGTCCTTCATCCCAAGACTGCCTTTGATTACAAGAAAACATCATTGGAGTTTGATGTGAAAGAGGTTCATCCAGAAGATCAAATGGACATGCATAGGAAAACATGGGATATGATATTATCCACCTTGATAAATGCATCATTGACTGCTGAAAAATTGCAGGTGTCTCTAAATAATGTCCAATCCCAGTTGAAGCTGGAAAATATATCCTCTCTGGCCAAGGATAATAAAATCAAAACCCTAGAGGATAGTACTGAAGATCGGTTATGATCCATATAATGTTAAAGTATCGGAGGAACTATTGAAGAAGAAAAATGTTGACAAGCAAAGGAAATGGCTGAGAATGGAGGTCATAAGGAGGAGATGCTGAAATTGATAATGGAGCAGAATGCACAGATAAAGGAGATGGAGGTTGAGCTAGATAAGTTATTTAAATAGAAAGAACAAAGCATGCAGATGGTTGTTATCCCACCTGATGTAGTTCCTCTCACAGGAGTTAGTACAACAACGGCCACAACAACATAAATTCCATCAGCCATTCCAGTGAAAGTTCCAGATGTTTCTGAGAAGTTAGTGAAGTCAATGGAGGACATGACCCTGCAAGGAGAAGAAATCAAAAGATTGCAAGAAGAGGTAAAAAACCTCCAGAAGTTGAAATCCATGTTCCAGGCCAGCTATAATACAAAGATGCATAAATCACAAAGACTCAACCAAGAAATAAAGAAGCTGCAGAAGGAGACTGTCATGGCCAAAACATTGTCTAAAGCCAAGGAAAACATATGGATGGACATCAACAATTCAATCGCAGAGATATGGCCATTCATACAAACTGTTTTTGAACAACATGAACTGGTACAAAGAGCCAGACAAGCAATTGAAAATATAAGGGAAGAATTAGAAGAGAAGCTTACAGAGGCCACTGAACTCATCAGGTTCTTAAACTCCAAGACCAAAGAGGAGTTAGAGGCATTAGAAATTGAATATAGGACAGAGACCATTCTTGAGGTCAAGAAGGTTTTGACCAAGAAAGGATTGATGTTGAAACTAAAGAAGAAAGCTCAAATGATGGACATTGGAGTGCAGAGGTTTTTCAGCAAGGTTGACACACTGCACAAGAAGGGACTTCCAGGACTAATAGTGATAAATGATAATCTCATCACTCTGTCAGACTACAAGAAAAATATCAACATAGTGGCAAAGGATGGGTCTAAATTTGCAGGTATACAAGGAAGCATCACTAGCAAGGCTTTCTTAGAAACTTTGCAGTTGGACCTGAGCATCCAACATGAGATAAAGTATATTTTTATCACAAAGCCTACTTTTTCCAACTACACTGAAATGGACTAATTATACAGAAAGTTACTCAAGGTTTCCATCCCTAGTCAAAAGAGATGGGAAGAGTTGTGCTCATTACTTGAGTAAAAGTGATGTAGATTTCTGAATCAACATGAAGAATACGGTCAAGTCAAAATGATGAATCATCAACTACTTCCCCATAATCAGCACCAAGGATTCGAATAGATCATCAGCATTCCTATTATTTTGTAATTTGTAATATAGTTAGTTAGATTTTTCCTCCACAATATCCTAGTCATTAATGACGGGATCAAATGTAATTGTTGTAAAAATATTTCTCACTTCGAAGTATTGAGGGTTGAGTTTTGTGCCTAAGGAGCTATTTGTGTAATCTTTCAAAAAGGATCGACCAGTAATAAAAGGCTATTCACAAGATTCTTGAAATTGAACGTTGGTGATGTTTATCTTTCTCTGTTAAATGTTTATCTTTCTCTATAATCATTATGTTTTCAGTTTCTAATCATTAAAGGGAAGTTAATGAACAGAATTTGTCTCACGCACTATGTTTCTGGTCTTTTGGTGATCTACATGTTATTCATATGATATTAAGTAAAGGAATTCTTAATTTCTTCTTTGCTTGGTTGACTTTCTCACCCGTTCAGTCTTTTTCATCCCATTTAATTCTAATAGATCTAGCGTTCTCAATATCTCTCCTTGTGAAGGAATATTAAAAAAATTGTATCTGATCCTAATCTTTAATATAGACCCCATAGCCCAATGGAAGTTTAAGGCAATTATTCAACCAATCTTTATAAAGAAACAAACAAACTCAGATCTTCTTTACTAACCTAATATCTAAAACCTAAACAAATCTAAATCATACAAAGAGATCCCTCTCTGAAACTGGCAGGGCTAGATCCCAATTTCAAAAGTGGTTTTGATAAGTTACCTCTGTTAATTTATTCTACCCATAACAACCTCTGGGAATTACAGAGTGCTAACAGCTGGCTCCTATATGTATATTGTATTGTAAACAATATATCACTATGAATGAATATATAATATGCTAGTTTTTCCGATTTGGGTTTCCAAGGGAAAAATCTCTGTGTAATTTGTGTATTTTCCATTGTATATTTTTCGTTCTTATATTGAAAATCTATTTGCAGTAAAATATTTTACAAGGTTAAAATCTACAACCTTCCTCTGGTTCATCAGGTTCATCAGGCTGGACCTTGGTGGTGGTAGCAATGGTGGCACTGGGTTCTGCATTGTTGGTTTAAGTATTTCTCTTCTATTGGCCTTGAGGATTCTTTATGGGGTATTATGCTTCTAATTTACTGTCATGAATTGACCTTGGTTCAGGTTTAGTAAGCTTCCCAACAAAATCCCTTTAAAACTATCGACCACTCTGGTAAACCAGAAGGCAACGCAATACACATAATGTATTGCGTAGTCTCACCCGAGATAGCTCTATGGGTGGCTGCAATACTCAGGTGTTTGCAACCTGAGACTAAGTGATATTTGAGGTTGTGCACTGTAAAATTTATTCATTCAATCCAACATCTAGTTATAACAGTCATTCTATGCATGCATGTGGAATACCAGATCTACTTAGTTTCTTCATTTATCTAACATTTATCAATTAATCAGACGTAAAGATGCATACATTCATTCACATAACACAATGTTACCGTGGTTCATCCCCTCCTGGGATATGTCCACAAAGATCTAGCTCTCAAGCTTTTATTATAGTTTAGAAATATGTCATGTCACGAGTGGTTACAATCTTAGTTCTCCCTCCTTCCCATAGGCTCCTCGATCCTTAAGAGGTTGACTAGATTGCACCAGGATCCTCAGCCTGCGATCTAAACCTCGGGATCGACTCGCTCACTCCTTCCCTAGCTCACCAGCTTAATGAATCATACCTTTATACAACTCTCTCTTTGTCTATCTCTCTATGTGTGTCCTCTCTATTTTCCTCCCCCTCCCATCTCTCACCTGAGTACTACTTATTTATCATCGGCTTACCAGCCATTACAATGCATTACAAAAAAACTAACCCTAGCATCGTTAGGTCTTCCTTGCATGCGTGCTTCGCCTGCTTCTCTTATACGTGTTGCTTTTCCTTCCAACTGTCTTTTGCATGCTTTTCCTCCAAAAATAGTCTTTCTTCCTAGCTAGGCCTACATCCAACAGGCCCCTAACACTGACATGTGGCTCGTCCCAAGCCACCTAAACCTTGTGCACTTTGTCGATCTCTCCTGCAAGAGCCTGGAACTTCTTTGTGAGTTCCTTTTCTTGCATTTGATCATGTTGGGTCTTCTCCCTGAGTGCATCCAATACCTGCACTGCAATATCATCGTTGATCATCTATTTGCACTCCACGTGATTTTGTGTCATGTTCTTCTTTGCGCCTTCTACCTATGCAATGACCTCTAATGCCCGCTCTTGGAGCGGTTCCATTTGAGCTTGGCGCTCCTTCTTCTGCGTCTGCATGGCTATGAATTCTTCCTACATCTTATTCATATCCTATGCTCCTTTGACACGCTCAGTGATTGACATTGTCGTACTTAAGGTCCTGGATAGTTACAATTAGCCTTTCTTCTTCCTGGTTCAACTGTTGGACCTGTTGATCCTCTTCCAGCTTCGTCCATATCTATGTTGCCTTCTCGAACAAATCAGTCGTTGTGTGGACTTGTCGCTCCATATCCTCTATTTTCATATTTTCTTCTTGCTTCCTCTGCTCCTTCACCTCTAGCAGAGTGGTAGGTATGATTTGTTCTTAGAGGTGCCCAATATCCTACCTGTATTGATCGATTGTTTGCACAATATGATCAATCTTATGCATCGTTGTGAGCTCTATTGTTTGTGTGCTCTTTGGGATTTTCTCATAGGCTACGACCAATCCCTTCTCTAGCCTATCCACGCAATATTTCTCATCTTTGGTCTCGAGATTGACCTACTCGAGTACTAATTCCAACTCGTCTCAGTTGTCCTTTGTTTGTTGCAATTATGTTGTTTCTGTGTGTGTACGCAAATGTACCTCCTGCGTGGTGTTGACTTGTAGTTTATACAAGGCCTTGGTTGGTATCTGCGTCATTACCAACTGTATTTGAGCCAAATCCTTCAATGGTGTCTGACCCACAATTTCATCCATGCGCAGCATGCTGGGTGTGATGTGAAATGTTGAGGTCGGTTGTGCTGTCGTCTGGATCCTATCTTGCTCGCTCGATCCAGCCTCGGCTCTTGTTTTTTATGTTGTTGGGGATGATTCTATTCCTTTGTCGACCCTCTATGATTCTCTGATTTTCTTGAGGAGCTTCCTCATGTCTGCCAGCTAATCCTGCATCATATCCCGTTGGCGTTGAGCTTCGTCAAAGTATTATGTTGTTTGATCCTGAACCATCTGGGCTACGAGATCTGTGTCATCCTTCGTGATCATGTATTTTGGTGGCATTCTGTGTGCCTGATCTTTCCTGCGCGCACCTCTCATTTCTACGACTGGTCTCTTGGTCTAGCCTTGCTCCTATTGAGTAGAACTTGATGTGGTTCCCTGTGTTTTCTCAGTCTGTTTCTCCTATTCCTGTGGCACCTGGGTGTTTTTCTACTTCCCTGCCTTAGTGCCTTTCTTGGATGCACCACCTTTCTTCTGTTGTGCCTGGATCTGAACTTTCCTTAGCTTCTTGGGCATCGTTTGTTATCTGCAGATGTCTATTCCTACCCTGCCTCAACCTCCGTATCTGTGGGCATTTCTTGATTCAAGACTGGAATCCTCCAGTCCTCATTCCAATCCCTAATGGCCATTTCTATATCCTCTTACTTGACGCAGTAGCACAGTTGTAGACATTGGTTGTCGGGATCATTCCATGCTTGTATCCACATTTTATGCCTAGTTTCTTTGAAGTTGGCTATGTCTGGATACTGTGCGACCACTTTTGGTGTAATCTGCCAAGTGTTGGCAATTCTTTCCTACAGGTCGTTATAATATCCTTCAAATATGGCTGCATTTTCCTTTTTGTTCTTGGGGTCTGGAGTGCACCCCAACAATAGGTATCGCACTGTGTGACAAGGATTGGATCTTGCGACAAAGAATGAATACTTAGGCTCCTTCCATCCAACCAAGGCGATCAAAATGAGTAGCCATGAATAATGAAATTTTGTCCCCATGTCCTATGCATCCTTGCAGTCTTCTAGGAACATATTCAACAAATACGGGGCTCAATTGAGTGTGGTGCCCTCCACACACTTGTGTTGTAGCTGCGACAACACTGGCAAGGACTTCCTCCTTGCGACATTTCCTTAGTAGCTTGCATGCCATGATTTTTGTGGCCATCCTTGTGGCTGCATCACTAATGCGCGTAATTATGATTCTACACGACCCCCTTTCTGTACCATACTTCTTCTTCATTTCCTCGGCTAGTGCCTTCTCCTTCGTCTTGTCATCAAGGAATTGCGCGTGTGTCTCCTCCCATGTTAGCAGCCATATGATGCATGCAATGAGATCCACATCTATTGAGACGATTTGTTCTAGCCATAGGTATCCTCCATGGGTGACTACCATTAGTTTCTTGATGCAATTGTTTGCATCTTGGCCCCTCCCAAAGTGTGGGATGTCCAACAGGCCTAGAATCCTGGTTTTGGCCAATCCTACTGCCCACTAGCTTGGTTGGTTAATTGGTTCACCAAAGGGTCCTATACCCACAGTTTTCAGGTAAACTTTCTTGCCAAACTCTGGGAACTTGTCTGTGTCAATCACATCATGGTATGAGTACTGCAGTTTCTCCACGTGGCCTAACATGTTGCCCACGATCCGTACGCCATCCGAAATGCACGACAAGACTATGGTTTTGACGACCTGCTTTTGCAATGATATTGGTACTTGTTTTTTTCCCTTCTGTTGTGGTGTCCGACTCTGTTGGACAACTGAGAGGGGGGGTGAATCATTTGTTACCATGCTAAAACAATTATGCTTATTTTAAACTCTTTACAGAGAACTCAATGACAATCACAATAATGCAAGGAAGTAAGCAATAGAACATTCAGCATCATTCACACATATGAGATGCACAGAGACAGATATTTCTTGAGGAAACCCATAAAGGGTAAAAACCTCTTCTTCTTTATATGATAAGTAATCTTTATATTCTGTACATTATCATCCATATGAACTCCAAATCATTGTGAGGCTACAACTTCTGTTTTGCTAGATGTAACTTGCTAAGAGCACCAACTCTCTGTTTTCTCTAGCACCTACTAGAAGGAAGCACCAACTCCCTGGTTTCTCTAGCACCCACTAGAAGGAAGCACCAACTCCCTGGTTTCTCTAGCACCCACTAGAAGGAAGCACCAACTCCCCAGTTTCTCTAGCACCCACTAGAAGGAAGCACCAACTCCCTGGTTTCTCTAGCACCCACTAGAAGGAAGCAACAACTCCCTAAGTGTTCCAGCACCAACTGGATGGAAGCACCAACTTCCAGTCACATAGGCACCAACCTGTAAAACAGAGAACAACAGTTCTCCCTTGCACCACCCTGCCACCCTGGTTTCTTTGGCTGCAACTAGATGGAAGCTACAACTCCCTGTGTTCAAGCACTTACTTGAACCTCTAAGGACAACAGTCCTCCCTAGCACCTCCCTACCACCCTGAAATATAAAGTTTTCTATCTATAAATTTATCACAGTGATAAAATATTTATCAATGGCTTACCGGTCTCATCACTGTTCTGCTACACTGCTCTGCTCTACCTGCATCAATGTCTTCTTACACCCCATCCTTACGCTTTATGTTCTTCTGCCTTTTATGCTCTATGCGCCATGTCCCTTCTATGCACCATTCCTCTTCTGTGCATTTTAGCTGTTGCATTATGCCTCATTCTACACACCTGAATCACTCTCAACATCGCCCAATATCTTCTCTGTTCAGCATTTTTTTCTCTCTGTGCATCTTCTGCATCCTCTATTCACAATGCTTCTGCATGCTCTCCCCATGTTGAGTGTTCTGCCTGATCATCATTACAACTCTTCATCTTCTCTAGCAGTTAAACCCATGCATCCATCATCACTGGGTGTTATGCCAAGATTCCTTAGCCTCTCCAGCAGTCAAGACTCTTCGTCTTCTCTATCACAATCGAGCTCATTCCCTCTATTGCAGTTCCAAGCTCCAATAGTCTTACATTTGTCAATAGCCTCTATGATCAGTCTTCATTCCACTGGAAGATGCCTCGAGACTCTTCATCTTCTCTGGTGATCACCCTGAAGTCTCTTCGAGTCCTCTGGTAGAAACCATCAGTCTTTTCTAGCAGTTACACTATGAACCTATTGAGCCTTGTGCCTTTGGCACCTTTCACCTTTCCTTTCACATGTGGCCTCAGGCGGTGACCACACACCTGTTCATAAGGTGCTTTTGTGACTCACGTTTCGTGGATATGGGGATGAGGTATCTCAACTCTCCAAGTCGCGATCTCCGAAATGGAGCTTGGTTGCACTATCTCCTTCTTCCATCTTCCATAGATGTGACCGCTGGCTATGACCACAGCCTTATTTGAAATTGCATTTCACAATTTTGCGTTTCGTGAATTTGTTGCAAGTCACTCTGACTCTTCCAACTCCCTATCACAAAATGGAGCCTTGCAACTTGCAAGCTCCTTCCTTCACATGCCCATAGTTATGACCAAGTGTTTATCCATAAAGTTCTTTTGTGATTTCGCATTTCAGCATTCCTACATTTCAGCATTCCTATGGAGAAGTATCTCAACACTCCAAGTCACAAACCTTGGAATGATCGGAAGGTATTTCGGCATTTCGCATTTCGGCGTTTCAACATTTATGTGATGAAGTGTTTTGACACCTCCAATCTCCCAGTATCTGAAACTCTGAAATGGAGTCAGATCAATGGTCCACGATCTCCCTTTGATCAATGACTCAGATTAAGTCATGGTTTCGCATTTCGCGATTTCGGCATTCTTGTCGTGAGTGTTCTTGACACCTCCAACTCTCGATATTTGAAACTCCGAAATGGAGTCAGATCAACGTATTTCGGCATTTCGCATTTTGTCGTTTCGGCATTCTAGTCGTGAGTGTCCTTGACACCTCCAACTCCCGGTATCTGAAACTTTGAAATGGAGTCAGATCAACATATTTCAGCGTTTCGCATTTTGCTATTTTCGGCATTCTTGTCGTGAGTGTCCTTGACACCTCCAACTCCTGGTATCTGAAACTTCGAAATGGAGTCAGATCAATGTATTTTGGCGTTTCGTATTTCACCATTTTAGCATTCTTTTCATGAGTGTCCTTGACACCTTCAACTCCCGGTATCCGAAACCCTGAAATGTCGTGGTTTCACATTTCACAATTTCATCATTCTTGTTGTGAGTTACTTCCTTGAATCCTGGATTTTTCGCTTCTGATCTTGCCATGCGATCATCGTTGCACTGTTGGTCTTGATCTTTTCCATCAATGACAAACACACATACTCTGCCTCTGTCTGAAAAACATGCCAACAGACTCAAGGTTCTAGCCTCCATTGTTCTGTCTTCTGCATACTCCTCTGCCTGGTTGGTAACATCTTCCATTGTTCCTCCTATTGTTGTTCTGGTGTGGTTGTGTGTGACCTTTATGGCGTGGTCATTTATGCCTGTTTTGGGACCATCCCATTGACTCTCAGGGCTTCTTCAGGGTTTCTAGGGTGTGAATGATTGCCTACGTCCTCAGCCTATTGGCCCTAAGCCCCTTCCGACCCATCAATGTCCATGTCGACTAGTGTTGTTTGTTGGGTTTCCTCCACCACTGGTGTGGGGCTTCCTAGTATCATATCGGGTGATGAGATATCATCCATGTTGACGACTTCTAGAGGTTGAGGTGGTGCTCTAATGTTACTTTGAGGTTTTCTGCAAGTCTGGCTCGGCTCTCCCAATTTGGTTTGTGCCATGGTGGTGAAATGTTGTCCACCAAGTTTTGTGGGCTCTATAACCTCTACAATTTCTCTCTCTGCTTTGTATACTCTATCACTCTATGCTTTTCTCAATTTCACAATAACCCTTCCAATTTGGGCATGCTTCCTTTATATAGAAATCGTGTGAAGCTTCCCGAAGACATTACCGGAATTGTGTTTTAAATGAATTGGCATTTCCCGTGTACTTTCCATTGATTTCCCTTGTCGTCACCATTTGGCACGATTAATTTAGTGTCCCATCTATCGTTCTTGTCATTTAATTATGGTATTCGTCGTGCGTTGGTGCTTATTTGTCATACCCACCATTTTCGTTTCTTTCGCCTTTTAGTAACTGTTGGTCCTTTCTCCATCATGCTTGCATTTCTGAGTGCACATTCCCATTCTCTTTTTTGTGTGCTATGCCTGTGTTTCTATATTTTGATGTCTGACGTGATCACCCCTTTTTTTTCTTTTTTTTAAAGTGTTGGGAGGTCGGTTGTCCCTATACAGCTTCTGTCGACTCCCATTGATCATCCCTCTGAGTTATGTTCCTCCTAAATCCTTCAAATGTACAACTCCCCCATATGTGACAGTCTTTACTTTGTATGGTCCTAACCAATGCATTCTGAGTTTTCTTGGGTGTTGAAGAGATTTACTGTCATACACCAAGACGAGGTCTCCTTCCTTGAAATTCTTCCTTTTGATATGTCTGTCATGCCAAGATTTGTCCCTTGCTTTCTGTACTTCTTGATGAAACCCTACTAGAATCATGTCTTCCTCCATGATCATCAGCTAAATTATCCTTTCTTGTATTGCACCTCATTCTGTCACATTTGTAATTGTTGCTATGCACCGACTAGGTACCAAAAATTCTAATGGCACCACTGCTTCTTGTCCATACACCAATATGAATGGTGTCTGTCCTGACAACTTTTTGCATGTGGTTCTGTACACCCACAATACTGTTGGTATCTTCAAGTCCTAATCGTCCCTATTAATGTTGCAGATCTTTGTCAGTGCATTCTCGAGGATTTTGTTAAAGGCTTCCACTGTTCCATTTCCTTGACGATGATATGTGTACTATTTTGATGATAAACTTCAAACTCCTCAGTCATAGCTCTAATAGTGTTGTTAATGAAGTGAGTGTCTTGGTCACTCATCAAAATCCTTGGGCATCTAAATCTACTGATCACATGCTCAAACAAGAAGTGTGTTGATGTCTCTACACTACAATCTTTTACTAGTGTTGCTTCTTCCCATCTTGTCAAGTATTTTATCGGAGTGATAATGTACCTCGCTCCTGACATTTTTTTTGGTGGGTTAATTGGTCCCACAAAATCTATGGCCCATTTTTCAAATACTTGCAAGGTTACTTGTGGTCTCAGGGGAATCTCGTCCCTTCTATTTGGCTTACCAACCCTTTGGCATACATCGCATTTCTGGAAATAGTCCTTTGAGTCTCTATGAACAGTTGGCCACCATAGTCCTGCGCGCAATACCTTTTGTGCAGTAAATTTTCCTTCATAATGTCCTCCTGCTATTCCCTCATGGGATTCTGCTAAGATCCTTGGTCTTTCATGCTCTAGCACACATCTTCTCAAGATGCTATCTGCACCCATTTTGTATAAGTGTCTTGTAATCAGTTGATAGTCTACAACCCTGACTACCAAGTTTTTATTCTACGTGGTTGTTGGTGTTAAATATTGTCAATTAATTAATTACCCAACTATTTAATTGTGAACCCGAGGGGTTCGTAAGCTTCGAGGTGCAGGCGCATGAAACACATGATTAGAGTGAAACTAGCTTAATCTAATGCTTGAAAAGGAAACACACAACTGAAATTGAATCTAATTAGGAAAGCAAGAGATTGCATGAAATAAATCTAATTAAGAAATCATGAAATTACATGAAATGAATCTAATTAGGAAAGCATGAAATTGCATAAAAGACAAATAATACATAACAAGCAACTAGTGAGCTCACATGAAATCAACACCACTAACTCATAATAAAGAATCCTCTACTCAATATGGAGAAATCAAGATGTTTGTGTTAAATCATAAACTCTATTACATAGCATTCCAATCCAACCTCTATAAAATGACTAACTCACTCAATCATTCACACACTTATTAACTCCACTTCTTTCACTAGCTCCTACTCCTACTAATTCCTACTAATTTTAAATGGAGAGAGAGCACCCCTGTTTATACATGAGTTGCTTTGAAAAGAGGATAAGCAACTAATAAATGTAGATCCACTTTCCTCTCGAGTAGGTACAACCAATTTGCTAATAATTACATAATATTTATCTCTACAAATCCTCACAAATCCTCTAAAAATTCCTTAATATCTTTGATAAGAAATTTTATCCATATCTCCATGATCTTTCTCCTTTGAATATGCTTGAATAATTATCCTCAAATCTTCAAAGGTTGGGGAAAATATTCAAGAAGCTTGAATAATCCTTTTGTTGGAGTCTTCAAATATTCCTATACATTACAAAACTCATCCAACTTTGAGATATAAATGAAAATGTGTCAATTTTCTAATATTTAATCACAAATTCTATTTTAATACTAAAATGAATAAAGTGGAAAATAATAAGGTGAAACCCAAATGTATTCATGAAAAGAGTATAATGAATGGTTAAATGAAGTGATAGAATGTGAGGAATGGCGAAAGTAAAAGAGGATGAAAATGCGGCAATTCTAAGACTCAACAGTAGTATTGAATTCATGTGGCGCAGTCCCTATACTCAAGTTGTCCTCTAGATTCATAGGTCCCTCCCCATTCGTGATCCTTGAAAAGTGATCAGGTCCTGTGTTCAACTTCCCTAGTTTGACTATCACTTCAAAGTCAAATTATTGGAACAACAATAACTATCTAAAAATTCTCCCCCCCAAAACATTGGCTTGTTGACGAGGTATTTGAGCATTGAATGGTCTGTGAACATCTTGAAATTTTTCCCCAATAAATAATGCTTGAATTTTTGAAGCGCATAGACCATCACTAAGCCTTCCCTTTCTATGGTATTATAATTTTGCTCTGATTCTGATAGTTTTCTGCCAGCAAATGCTATAGGATGGTCCAATTCTCCTACTCCTGGCTACACCAGAATAGCTCCAAGTGCTATGGTTGATGCATATACATGTACATGGAATGTATTTTCCCAATCTGGGAATACTAGTATTAGTGTGATTACCATCTTCTCTTTCAAGGTGTTCAATCCACGCTAACAGTCCTCATCCCACTGAAACTTGTTGTCTTTCTTTAGAAATTTCTCCATTGGTGCAATGATCTGCACATACCCCTTTATAAACTTCATGTAGTATCCTGTGTGTCCCAATGTCACTCTCAATTAGTGGACTGTTTTTGGTGGTGGTAGATTAACAATTATTGCAATCATGGTAGGATCTACTAGAAAGCCTTGCTTGCATACTATATGGCCCAATAGTATCCCAAAAGGCGTTTTGAAGATGCACTTATCGATATTTAACAATATCTGACACTGCCTACATCTTTCTAACATCATCCGCAAGACCTCTACATGGTCTTTCAACAGATTATAGACTGTCCAATTGTCTAGATATACCTCTAGAAATTGGTGGATGAATTCCTTGAATGTCGCTATAACTACTCTGGAAAATATTGTTGGTGCATTCTTCAATCCAAACGGCATAGTTGTATACTGGTAGGATCCCCATTCTATGGAAAAAGTGGTCTTGTATCTATCGTTTGGTGCTATCTTGATCTGATGGTATCCTGAGAATCCGTCGGGGAATGAATAAGCTTCCTATCCTCCTACATTCTCCAACACTTCATCTGTAAAGGGGGTATGGAATGAGTCATGTACGCACGCATCGTTCAACTTCCTCAAGTCGACACATATTATTATCCCCCCTTGTTTCTTTTCCTAAACTACCATCAAGCTTACCCACTCAGACTCCTCTATGGGTTCCATGATTCCAGCCTCCAACATCCTATCGATTCGGCTTTGATTTTTTGCTTATATATCGAGTTTAGTCTGTATGGTCATTGTCTGACTGGTCGTGCCTCAGCTCTGAGTGGTATCTTCATTTCTCCTAGATATCCTGCTATGCCTTTCATTTAGGTGAACGTTGTTGAGAATAGGTTGTTGTACTTTCACAGTAACTCTGTTATGATTTCCACTATTTTCTCATCCCAATAGTCTCCAATGCTGGCCATTTTGGGGTTCTCAACTGTCCCAATGTTGAATTTCTTCACCTTGATCAGCGCAACAATTACTTCTGATTCCAGAGGTGCACCTTCCACTTCTCTTTCATCTTCAGCTTCCCCAATCTAAATATCACGCGAGTCATCTTCATCTGGTGCTTCTTCCGGCACGTAGTAGAATGATATTAGTTATTTTACTGTCTGTCTGTTTTGTTGTTGTTCTTTTGTCATGAGTTCAACTTACAGTTCTTTAATGAATATCACCCCTCTGATTTGTTTAAGTCTTGCATCTATATTGGGGTTCTCATGCTCAAATGAGAAAGTGATTGTAAAGTTCTGTTGTAATACTGTCCAACTCGTAGTTCCTTTGTGCAGTTCCTGGTCAGCATACCAGTTTGTTGGAATTTCTTTTAATGTGTGAACAAATTGATGGGGCCACTCCTCTGGTGGTGTAATTTTCCATAGTGTTATGCACTTCTCCAAGTGTTCGGTTGGTGCTACCTGTCCATCATATTTCTTTAGCCGGTTTCTTCCTTGTTCTGCACCAAATCTGATGCACAGTAACCACTTACATTGGTACCATTATTTCATTATTTCTCTGTGCGCACCCCACCATCTTGCAAGTGTTGCCTTGAGTGCTATATCCAGGGCTAAGATCCTCTGATTTTCTAACACTTCATCTTCGTATTGTGTTCAGAATTCTTCTAAGTCGTTCACCCCATGAAAGCTGGGAGGTTCCCTTATCTCCGTACCTACCCATCTTATTGCATGGTCTATTCTTGCGCATCTTCTTGTGGAGACTTCGTGTAACCTCTGTTGCCAATTTTCTAACCTCGTATATGATTCTGACGCACATGAGGTGATGCTTTTCCAACTGAGTATCCCATCTGGGTTCACGTAATCTTCATCTCACGCAATTGTTCTATACAACTGGTTAATTTCCTCTTGGTCCAAACAAGTAGGTTCTACAAACCTTTCCCCTTCTGATGGGCCCAATGGAGCAATGACTTTGTATTCTCCTATCTCGAAGGTCATCTTCTACGTCTTTAGGTTGATTATGTCATGGTTATAAAATGCCCAATCCAAGCTAAGCAATGTCGGATAAGGTGTTGTGCCATCCACTATCTCGATTACTTCGAAGTCGGCTTTAGTCTATATTGTTACTCCCTTTAGTCTTCCAATTGGTAGAACTCTGTGTTGATTTGCTAGTTTCAGCTGGATAGGTGAATATCCTAATGTGGGTTCTCCCATACATTTCCATGTCTTATTGGGTAATACATTGACTTCATATCCTAAATCCAATATAATGCCTCCCATGTTAAAATCTCTAATGTTGGCATTCATCCTGAATTCCCTACTTGTTCTCCTCCTTGTATGTGGGTGGTTGATTGTTTTCTGTTCTAAATTTCCTTTTGCTTCTATGCTACATATTTCTAGCGTATTTTGTAATAATTTAATAGAGGATGGATCATTTAGTAGTCTAACACATAATTGCAAAAAACCTTTAATTGTACTTACTTGTCCCAATTGTTGTGTTTATTTGGTGTGATCCAACGATGGAGGCATTTCGTACTCTGATACTTTCTTATTATGTTGCGCAGTTGATGACGATGCAATGTTTGGCTTTAGGAATTCTTGTCTTGCTTGCTTGAATATCTCCTTCTTGTTCTTTGCATCAAACTGCTTCTTTGCTTCGACATTCTTTTTCACCCATTGGTGTTGTACTGGCTCTTGTCGTACTGCATTGTTTCCTATTTTATCTCCTCCCCACATAATTATGTTGATGTTTCTTCCTTCATCCCTCGCTTCTGCTAATATCCACTGAACATTCTGATTGTTCTGATTCCTCTTTTCTTGAATCTTCCCTAATAGTGTCGGACATTCTTTCGTATCATGATCTGATGCATGACAATACATACAGGTCGTTGGTGGAAGTGGGCATTCTCTTGCGTAGTGTCCTAGTTTTTTACAGTTGTGGCATACCACTGGTCCTCTACCTCTTCCAAAACCTCCTCTTGCTCTTCCTCCACCTCCTCTTTCTCTTCCTCCACCTCTATATCCATCTCGATCCCCTCACGGTGTGTTATACTGAGGTGTCTGGTTATACTATGCGGTATTATAGTGTGGTTGCGCAGTATTATACTATGGCTGCGCAGTGTTATATTGTTGTTGCGCAGTGTTATATTGTTGTTGCGTTGTATTCTACGGGGCTGGTACTTGGTTAAACTAAGGTGTGGCTTGCCCGGTTATCATTTCTTCCTACACTTTGTATGCATCTGATGTTCTTTCCCTCATCAGGTCCATGGTTCTGCAATCTTTGTCATCATGGCCTACTGACTTGCAAAATTTGCAATACAAGCTCTTTGGTACTATCTAGTACTTCTGAATCATTGGGAAGTGGTATGGATCATGACTCGGTTTCTTATAGATCTCACACCAAATTCCTCCTATAGGTAATTGGTTTGGCATTCCTTCTACCATGTACTGCGCGAATGTTGGACATTCGTTCATATGGTGTCCTTTTGTCCTACATGTGGTACACCAAACAACTTCTCTTTTGTCCTACATGTGGTACACCAAACGACTTCTCTTTTGTCCTTACCTTTGTTATGGTTTAGCTGGAATGTTAAGTTCTTCAGATCCTCCTTCAACTCCTCTATGGATGGATCTATCTTCTGATATTGGTTTTCTTCCAGTTGTAGGGTTGCTTGTAGAGCCTCTACCTGTGTATGAAACTTTTGTTGTCGCAACAGATACTTCAAGTGTGGTAGCAATGAATTGACGAACATATGCCTATGCTACATATATGTGATGACATATTTTAGCTTTCCCTTCAATCGTTTGAATCTCTGGTCAATATCCCATACGGATTCTCCTGGTTTCTATATAATCTCTATCATCTCATTCATAGATTGATCATCTAAACTAGGCTTATAGAACTCATTTATCAGTAGCTTCTTGATATCTCCAATCATTCTAGTTGTCCCTGGCAAATTGTTTGCAGCTAAACTCCTGTACCAATCCAGTGTGTGATCTCTCAGCATGACAACTAATTGTGCCAATTTAGTGTCCTTGTCTGTGATTTGTTTCACTTCCCAGATCTTTTCATAGATGAACAGGTGCTTCTTCGGGTCCTCTGACGCTTTTCCTTTGAATTATGGTAACCTAATGGTGGGATCATGTCCTGCCATCTTGAATGCTAAACTACTACCTCTACATAGTGTAGATACTTGAATAATGCTTCTTGAACTGGCTCCCCCAGTTTTTGTTCCTTGTGTAGATGTACTTCTTGTTGTCTTCCTTCTCTCGAAATTCGGTTGTCTAAATGGTGGTGTTCTTCTTGGTGTATTAGTTGTACATGGTTTTATGGGTTCCACACTGACATTGATATGGATAGGAGTGTTGCCTTCTATTTCCAATATTGGCCCTCTCGTCTTCCTCTCATATGTTGCACGCAATATTTCCTCAATCTTCTCCACAGCCCGGAGATCCTCTACCTCCTCCTCATCACTTACTAAGCCTTCCCTCGTAGCTACAACTCTCTTCTTAGTGTTTACCTTATATTGGTAGGGTACTCCACTGCGTGTCTTTCCAGTTGTTGCCATGATCTGCTTGATCTGGTCTTCATTCATCATAATTGGGTCCAAGGCCTCCTCCTTCTTCCCCTTATCCCCTTCTCCTTCCATTTCTCCCTCTCCTGTCAGTGCTTCCCCCATTCCCCCATGCACGCAGAGAATTTTAGTTGTATGGATCCATCGTCATTACACCTTTGTTATATAGTAATATCTTAATGGAAGTGTATAACAATATGATGTACCTACCTTGAGGTCCCTTCAAGAACTCTTGTTCAGTCACATTGTACGACTTCACTGTATCTACTGCAATTTTTTTGATAAATCCGACAACAATGTTGTCTAACCAGAAATCTACTGCACACGTAAACTTATTATCAACTCGTTGTAACTACGTGATCTCTTCAGGATTCCACTCTAGCTCTCTGATCTGATTAGTAGGGTGGTTTTCTTTCAATATTTTTATCCACTCCTGTAATACATGCGGGAAATCACAGAAAAAGACTTCATGCAAGTCACTGAATACGTACTTGTCCAGATATTTGTGCGGTGTTAACTTTAGATTTCTGTTATCTTTTTGTGCAAACTCTAGCTCTTCTGTTTTCAACCAGTTCTCTATCTCTGCCTTTGTTGGATTCCACGATCTCAACATCCCCTTTCAAATTCTCATTTCTTCAATGATTCATTATCTGATTCGCCATCCTTTTGACGTGTATTCCCCCAAACTCACATACTCAGTCCCATTTCCTTCCACACAACCAGCAACATAACCATTTGTTGGTTTTAGTATCTCTCTTCTATTAGTCTTGAGGATTCTTTATGGGGTATTATGCTTCTAACTTACCATCATGAATTGACCCTGGTTCAGGTTTAGTAAGCTTCCCAACAAAATCCCTTTAAAACTATCAGCCCCTCTGGTAAACCAGAAGGAAATGCATTACACAGAATGTACTGTGTAGTCTCACCCGAGATAGCTCTATGGGTGGCTGAAATACTCAGGTGTTTGCAACCTGAGACTGAGCAAGATCTGAGGTTGTGCACTATAAACTATATTCATTCAATCCAACATCTAGTTATAACATTCATTCTATGCATGCATGTGGAATACCAAATCTACTTAGTTGCTTCACTTATCTAACATTCATCAATTAATCAGACATAAAGATGCATACGTTCATTCACATAACACAATGTTATCGTGGTTCACCCCCTCCTGGGCTACGTTCACAAAGATCTGGCTCTCGAGATTTTATTATAGTTTAGAAATATATCACGTCGTGTGTGGTTACAATCGTATTTCTCCCTCCTTCCCACATGCTCCTCGATCCCTGTGAGGCTGACTAGATCGCACCAGGATCCTCATCCTGTGATCTAACCCTCGAGATCAAGTCACTCACTCCTTCCCTATCTCACCAACTTAATGACTCATACAATTCCACAACTCTCTCTGTGTGTGTCCTCTCTATCTTCCTCCCCCTCCCATCTCTCACCTAAGTACTACTTATTTATATCCTTGGCTCACCAGCCATCGCAATGCATTAAAAAAAACCTAACCCTAGCGTCGTTAGGTCTTATTTCCATGCGCGCTTCACCTAATTCTCTTACATGTGTTGCTTTTCCTTCCAACTGTCTTTTGCATGCTTTTCCTCCAAAAATAGCCTTTCTTCTTGGCTAGGCCTGCATCCAACATGCATCAATAATCCATCTCCCTTTTTTTGGTTTTGACTCTGATTCGGAGCCTGCATCTGATTCATAGGATTTCAACTCGACCACCAATGACTTATTTGAGTGACATTCAGAGGTTTTATGTCAGGGGATCTTATGGAACTCGCACCATTTCCAAGTGTCTTTCTTTGTCTTCCCATTGTCCTTCTTTGTTTTTGGTTTGGACTGGTTGTCTTGAGGTTTCCCATCCTTGCTCTGCCCTTTTTTCTGCGGTTTGGGGCTGCATTTTCCTGTTGATACTGAGAGGGGGTTGAATCAGTATCAAGTACAATTTAAAACCTTTTTCAACTTATACTTAAACCATTCAACTATATCCAATGAGCGATGAGCAATAGTATAAGAGTTACACCAATACACCACAATACACCATGCACAATATATGAGAAATAATCAATAGTTATTGTTCAAGGGAAGTAATGACTTCCAAAGGTAGCTACAGCTTCCAAATGTAAAGGGAGGGATAAAAATCCAA
>ML785887.1:1047089-1063589 GCA_009831015.1 Picea engelmannii
AGCTTCTGAGAAATTCTTTTACAGCATATTCATCTTCAGATATTTACACAAACTTATCTGGACATTCCTGTAGCTTTGCTCCTCGATTTCTGAACCAGAAATCCGTACAACTGTACGGTTGTCCCAGCAATTAATGTTGTACGAACTGTCTCAAAATTTGTGCCAAAACTCTGCTAAGACTGTACGGAAAACCCAGCATGAACAACTCCTTGTGAACCGTGTTGTACGGTCCCCAAGATTCGTGCCAAACTATATGGACTGTACGGAAATACACTCAGAAATATATTATAGCAATTACCTCAATTTCTGTGCCAACAAATGTTGTATGGCAGCCTTGGAATGCATGCCAATACTCTCAGAAATTGCAGCTGCTATCCTCCTCAATTTCTGTGCACATTAAATGTTGTACAACCTCCACAAATCCATACGGTATGGCCTGTTCTTCCTTGCTGTCTGAGATCCGTACTTCTCTTTGCCTTGGGATGCATGCTCTCCTTCAACAAATGTTGTCTCTTTTCTCAGCTCGACCTCTCTCTTGCTCTATGACATCTCACCAAAGATCTGACCTTGGCATCTCACCAAAGGTCCCTTCTCTTGGCATCTCACCAAGAGTTTCTTCTCCTGGCATCTCACCAAGAGTCTCTTCTCCTGGCATCTCACCAAGAGTCTCTTGATCTTGGCATCTCACCAAAGATCCGACCTTGGCATCTCACCAAAGATCCCTTCTCTTGGCATCTCACTTGTTCTCTCAACAAGAATGCTCGAACTCCTCTTGTTCTCTCAACAAGAATGCTTCAACTTCCCAAGAATGGGTGCGCCCTCTTGCCCAAGTCGACCTCATGAGGGAAGGTGAGGGGTTTTCTAATCTAACGNTTGAGATTAGATCAGATGGGTGGCTGAGATTTGGTGTCTCTTCACTCACCCTCACTTTAATCATAAAGTCACCTTTTAATTTGCATCTCACAAATTAAATGACTAGGACCCACATTCGGCACTTTCTCCCCCTTAGGCGCCTAGGGAAGAGAAACACTTGCCTTGGTACTTTATTTTAATTAAAAATTTAACACGGTCAAGATCTTGTCGTGATTTCGCATATCGCGATTTCGGGACTCCTGTAGTAGGAGTTCTTAACATCTCCATCTCCGGATTTCTGAAATCCCGATAGCCAAAACTCTGAAATGGAGTTGGACCACCGCTTTGATCTTGCACTTTAAAGAATGTGCAGGTTCTTCCTGATCCAATGATGGTCGGAACTTATGCTCAGATCTGACGCCTAAGATCTGTCCTCCTCTTCTGTGTGTTCTTCTTGTCTACAATTTGATCTGACGGTCCTCCTTCTTTCGAGAATTTACATGGGATTCAACGATCACTAACGCTTCTCCTCCCGAGCTTAGGAACTGCATTCGACTCTGCGCTAATTCCTCTTGAGCTTACTTTGTCCTTGTTTTGCCTTCGCTGCATACTCTGATCTTGCCATCAGTGACAAGCACATACTGCCTGTAAAGCATGCCAACCATCCTCTGCACTATTTCTTCTGATCTTATCGAGCTTGCTCTGCAGCGTCTTCCCAAAATACTTCTGGTGCATGTATGTTACATTCTTCCTGTACTCAAGCCATCATCGATGTTGTACTTGCCATCAATGACAAGCATACGTTGCTTGTAAACATGCCAACACATATGATAGACCTATGTGGCATCATAGACCTAATGGCTACCATGGCATCATGCCCATCATGCATTTATTTGTGACCATAAATGATAGAAGTTCTTCTCCATAGCAACATGTCTCGACTAAGAAACCTCCTTTTGCTTGAGATTCTTCATTGTTTCCCATCTCGTTGCACTAATGCTTTCTAGTTTTTTTCTTTTTCTTTTTCTTTCTTAGTTTATTTTTCCATAAGATTTGCTTTTGTCTTCCCCATTACAAATTTACATATTGTATTCTTTGCAATTCCATGGACCAACTTTAAATTTTAATAGAAATTAATATCTAAATTAATTAAATTAAATTATTCACCTTTCCTTTTAAACTTTTGTATTCTCAATAGTTTTATATTATTTTATTTAACCTTTTAACAATTTTTTTTACTCATGCTCATTTTTATGTTTTTTATAATTTTATCCTTAATTTCAAGTATTACTCTTTCTTCCCTCCTTACTAATTTTTTTTTTTCATACTTTTATAATTTTATTGGTTTTCCTTCTCTTCATTCATGTGTTCTTATATTTGTGTGACTATTGATTATTGTTTTGGTCCTTTTTCAATTTTTTTCTCTTGAAAATAAATCTGCAAGAAACTTTCTTATGTTCTATTGATCCAAGGATGATATTTATGTATACAACGTAAACTTAATATGCTTGAGTACAAATTTTTTTTGTACCTTTTAAATTTGTTCTCTTGAAAATAAATCTTCAAAAAACTTTCTCATATGATCTATCGATTCAAGGATGATATTTATGTAGGATGATATTTATGTAGAGAGTGTAAACTTAATATGCTTAAGCTCATGATAATTAAACCATAAACCTACCAAACATGTTAGTAATATTACTAACAGTATCTTAACAACAATAACATCAAACTATAAAATTAACCCTAAAATCTAAATTTATTTTCAAATTCATTCACTAACTTAAACTTCCTCCCTTTTTATTGATCATCATTTATTTTCAAATTATCTTCCTTTATGCTCATAAATATTATATCTCTCTTTATGCTCATAAATATTATTATTAATCTTATACTCAAAAATATATGTATTAATCTTCTCCTCCTTACTTTATTTGGCACTTATATTTTTTAAATAATTGTTTTTTTCCAATTATTATGTCACCATGCATAATATATAAAAATATATAAAATCGATATTATTTACAAATAATCTGTTTAATAAATTAATTAATTATTTTAAATTTAACAAATTAAGTTATTTTAAATGAAAACAATATTTATTATCATTATTATAAAAAAAAACATTATATTTATATAGTGCGATGTATTTTTTAATACAAATGTTAGGGAACTAAATAATGGTTTAAGGAAAGGATATGTGGTAGTGTTGAAAAAAGAGAAAGAGTAACAAAACTCTGTATATTTGCATTCCGTAAGTAGAATGTAAAAGTGTGAAAATGTATATAAGGGAAGAACCACTCTAAAACTCAGCGTAAGCAACTATCTCGGAATACAAAAACTCACCATATGGAAAGAATGACTAACAAGATTCTTTACATTCTACATTTCATATGCAACAAAAATATGCCAAAAAAAAAATTAACAATTTAGAATCTCATTGAACATTTTTCCAAAAGAAAATTATCACAATTATATTAAGAAAAATATAATTTACATCTGAAAAGTCCATATGCAACCTTAAAAGGCAGGCATATACTAACCACAAAGTTGTACGTCCTGAAAGTTACATGCTTATGCACCTAAAAAACAGAGAGCTCCCACAAAAACCAGTACTCTCTAGTCTGAGAACAAAGCAAAAAGCAGAAGCTCGACATCTGTTATCGGGTAAATCAGTGAATGCGGACATAGAATAATCCCCCTAGATCCACCTAGATCTAGAACAAAACACGACAGGACATGGTGCTTTCCCTAGGCTCTAATCATCGAATTTACTACCAAACAAAAGACGAGAGACATGCCTTTAAGTGTCACTTCCTTATGTCTTTGTTGTTTCTGTTTCGCTCTGGTGCTCTTGTGAATATGATCCTATAGGGAGACACAAACCAACCAAAGTGAGAGCAGTAGAAGTATATTCAATGACAACCTATGCATATGATCAAGGAATTTTGCAATAAAATAAAGATAATTCTATGAGAAAGAAGCATGCCACTGTATTATATTAAATAATAGGAAGAGAGATTACAACCAGATGCCTTGATGTCGTAAGGTTCCTCCCAACAGTTCCTTGCTTCCCACACACTTCTTGCTCCAATGGATTCTAAGACTATAGATCTGACATCTATCTTGACAAAAGCAAAGCTCAAAGCCACTTTAACCAAGCTAACAAGCTCAAGCCAAATCCAACTTAATCAAGCTCCAAAACCAACTTTCTCCATGAGAGTTCCTCTCCTTTTATAAGCTGAAGAGGGTAAGGTGAGGAGGTTAGGATGATCCCACTAAATCATGAAAGCGAGTAAGATCCAAACCATTCAGAGGCCACCTCACCATAGAAGCTTCTCCTTCTAGAAGCATTGAGAAGATGCTCGTTTTTCCCACGTACGAAGGCCGCCGCGACCTGACTATAGTGCAGCCTACGGAAATTCCGCAACCTAGCTATAGTGTAACCTACGGAAATCAGGCATTTCCGCACCCCAACTATGGTGCAGCCCGCGGAAATCCTCCAAAATAAGGTTTTTACGGAGGAAAACACAACTTCTTCTCTCAAGGAAAGTTCTTCTCCCTTGTTTCTTTAGGAATTCAAGTCATTGACCTCTCTGAAGGCAACAGATCGGTTTACATCATTAACGATCATGAGGGTGATGAAAATAATGTGTAACGGAGAGCCCCCCAAAGTATGAAGTTAGAATAGAGTGATAGCTTAAATAATTTGTCGAGTGTGTGTAGGGAACAAGGAACGCGTCAGTCAGAAACCTGTCAACAAACAAGTAAACACAGTACAATAATATATCATCACTGAGGTAGGCATTCCCATACTCAGAATACAAATGACTCAAAGCATAAATGTCGAAATGCGAAGATCCATGTCAAGTAAGACAGGTCATGGCCACCAAACATACACTGTGGATCCATGCCATTATGAATCAAATATGAACATAGCCACCAAAAATACATTATGGATCTATGTGTTAAAGACTCAAATTTGAACATAGCCATGAGACATACAATGTGGATCTATGCAATAGTACAAATTGAATATACTCCAACGCAACTTGAATCTGTGAAAAAAGATCAAGAGTCTTATCCTCCACCACTCTATAGTACAAATTTAACCATGTGAATACATGTGCTGAAGTCAAACACGGTAGAAACCACTTGATTACCGGTCATTAGTGTATACCATTAACAAGTGTGAGGGAAATCACTATTAATGTCAATGACTCCCAAGGTACACTAGTACAAACCAACAAATGTGAATCAATGAGCCGAGGTCAAACACTCGACGGAATCTTCCGATCAGGGGTCAATAATGAAAACCTACTATCGAAAGCGAGGAAACCTGCCATTGAGGCATGCAAGTTCCAAGGTACCAATTAGTTTCTAAGTCTAATTCCTGGATAATGAGTTGAAATCGACAGGAAAAGACTCATCACAGGAGGGTCTTAATGTATCCCCCATCAATGACACGAAACATGTAACAAGATTTGAAGTAGATCAGAGTAACAAGTAACTTGGGACTGACTCAAGGATGGCCAATGCAATATAAGGCTTAAGGACTGCAGAAAAGGCCAACGCAATAGAAGGATTTCCGGGTTGAACTTCTCTTTGAACATATTGACGACATGACAACTTGTCTTGGAAACACTAACTCAACAACAGGGATCACAGACTAATTTGTAATCTTATAAAGGAGTATGATCAAGAGACAAGTGGATTTTCCAACCTAGACACAAAGCGAGTGAAAGGGTATCATGTTCAAAGGTGACTCTTCCATGGAATATAGGTTTAGACACATTTCTTTCCCAATTTTCCCCCCACCATTTCTGGCAAGTACCTCTTTATTTTTACGCAAGCTTGAGGAGGATAACATATGCTTGTTGATGTAAGCTCATCCTTTGGACGAGTCCCTTGGAGTATGTTTAATGAACCCTAGGAAGGAGTGGTTCAGTCCCATATGGGTCTTTCGATGTTTGTTTAACGAGTCCAAAGAAAGAAAACTCAGGGGTTTTTCATGTTTATAGAGTCTGAAAAACACTTAAAGAGAACTCTCTGAGTTCTTTTTTCGTAAAGTAGTCTGATGAGACCGAAAAAGAGATAAACTATCACTCAACAAACGTTTTCTTCAAAAACTTTAATGAGCGTGAAAAGAACAAGGTCGCTCGGCAATCTTTTCATGTTTAGAGAGTCTGAAAAAAGATTAAAGGGAATTCTAGGGGGTTCCTTTTTCGTATAACCTTTACGAGTCCGAAAAAGTGATAAAGTATACTCGGTTACATTCTCATTGATTTACGAGCACGAGAAAGAACAAAGACTAAGCTCAGTAACTTATTCTCATGTATTTACGAGCATGAGAAAGAACAAAGACTAAGCTCAGGATTGTTTTCATTTTTATGAAAGCTTTAAAACAAAACAAAACTATGCTTGGGATAGATTTTATTTTTTCACAAGATTAAAAACTAAACAAAACTATGCTTGGACCTGGTTTTATTTTTACACAAGCTTGAACCAGAGGAAACTATGCTTGAGGTAAGTGGTTTCATTTTTACACAAGCTTGAACCATAGAAAACTATGCTTGGACTTCCCAACGCATAACACAGGGATGGTTGGTACTTAGCCCCCAGCTTAAGAAGCTAGTGGTTCAACTTCATCATGAAGTCCAGAGGCTGGAAGCATTGCCCCCCAAGCTTCATCTTGTCCAACTGCAAAGGAGAATGAAATGAAGTTTCAAATACTATATGAAGGACTTGACTCAAATAGAGAGGGGGAAGTTGTTTCATTTTTTAACAAGCTTGACACATGAGAAGAACTATGCTCGTGATTGGTTTCATTTTTTAATGAGCTTGAAATCAGAAAACAATGCTCAAAGCTGGTTTCATTTTTTAACCAGCTTGAAATAATAAAATCATGCTCGAAGACTCTCTTCTTGATCATGGCTTCCAAGAGGGAAATTCTCTAGAAGGACACCATGTCAAGGGACAAAACTCGGTCATGGCTTCCAAGAGATCTTCACTGGACTGAAGAAACACACTCTCGAAGGAACACATGTCGAGGGTCGCGATAGGGGTAAAGAGATCAAGCTCTAAAATCCCGATCGAAGAGATCACCATGTCAACTACTGGATCCAAATCATCAGAAGCTGAAGTCATGGGAGACAATAACACATAATCAACATGTGGCATGGGCGATACCGTCTACATATAAGAACCACTAAGGGAGGTAATCCAATCAGGACCAATGAAGGAAAGTTGATCAATAGTCACCATTCTTCCATCGTGCGGGAAAGATATCACACGGAAGAGAGTGGACACAATAGCTTTCATGGCATAGACATAATCTCGCCCAAGGAGTAAAGCAAAATCCAAGGGGTCTTGGACTACCATGACATCAATAAAGACAATTTTCCCTCCCAAAGTTATAGGAAACTGAGGAAGGGTCCCTAAAGGTTGACTGGTTCTTCTGTTAAAAGCTAATAGATTCTATGTGACCGGGGCAAGCTGAGGACAACCCAAAGCTTGCCAAGAAAAAGAGGACAAAATGCTAATGGACGCACCTTCATCTATCAATGTCTGAGGAACATCTCGACCACAAACTTGCACTGTAATCTGAAAAGGAATGTGAGAGGAAAGATGAGGTCCAATTATCACACCCCAATCAAAACGAATGGATTCATTACTTGGAGGGGGTTCCACGGGAGAAGGAGGAATACCCCCCGGCACGGTAGAGTCTGTATCAACGAGAAAAATGTGGGCAGTATTGGGTTTACTCTCGAGCGGGAGATTAGGATCGACTGATGATGAGATCATATCAACCACTTGGGTTGCATTCTCCAAGGGTAGAATGGGGTCGACGGGTGGAAACGGATCGACTGCATGGGTTTCACTCTCTAACGGGAGAGTGGGATTGATCGAGGATGGGATCAAATCAACCACTTGGGTTTCACTCTCTAACGGGAGAGTGGGGTCGACCGAGGATGGGATCGGATCAACCACTTTGTCAACTGGTTCAACTAAGGATGTGGCCAAGTTGACGACATGATCAACTGGATTGACTGACGAAGGGGCCGGATTAATCATTCCATCAACTACATGTGGGTCGAGAGTAAGCTTGCGATAAGCAGCTGGAAGTTGAGGTTGTGAAACAGTCATGTCTTCCAGGAATTTCGAGGCTTCTTCCATATGAGGGCAAAGATGAGTTAGATGACGCCCTTTGCATAACATACACGGGAACTTGGCTCTACTTTTCTTCTTCCCAACTGTATCGTGACTAGTTGATGGGAGGTCATCAACATGTTGTTCAGAGGCTAACGACATGGGTTGGCGAGGGTGTGTAGACCATGCTTCTATAACCTTGGATAGACCAAGGCAATCCTTAAGAAGATGGCTACCCTTGCAAAGCCTGCAAGGGTACTTGGGATTACGGGTTGTTTGGGTGATCTTGACATCATCGACACTCCCAGCACGATCAACAATAATTGGTTTCTTTCCAGCCTTTCTGGAAGTGGTTGGAAGTTTGGACCCTTGTTTATTTTTCTTCTTCTTATTCTTCTGTTTCTTCTTCTTCTTATCCACCGAGTTACTAGCTTTGGAGTTTTCACTCAGCGAAGAAGATGAAATGAAAGAAAACCTTGCAAGTGAAGAAGGCGAAGAGGATCTTACTGGTGAAGAAGGTGAAGGATCAACATGAGGTTGATGTTCTTGGGGGGAAGTGCTTATAAATGAAGCACTAACTGCATTTGGGACTACCTGAGTGGAAAACAACCATACTAGTAATCCAATCGTGAGGCCTGAAAGGCTCAAAGTAGCGATGTGAGGAGGACCAATGTTTCCGTGAGAAGGAAAAACAAAAGGTTCCTCTGGAATAGAGGTTCCTTCATTGGTCATTCCAGGAAATGACGCCATTAAAAACAAAAATCCAATCTAGAGTCCACTAGGGAAAGCAAACAACACACGCTAAAAATCTAGTAAGCAAGCAAGCAAACAAAACCTTCTCACAATGAGCACACTAGTTGGTGATGAAATCCAACATCGTGGGAACAAAGTAAGAAGGGGTTGAGATAAAGCGGGTGGAAAAGTTACGTTGACGACCTTCTTAATGGACTTACGCCTTGGTGCAAGCTCCCACACATAATCGTGGGTATACCCTCCAAGGAGCCTGAGTGAGTTTGGCCAACGTCAATTCTAGGTATCGTGAAGACTTGCCCCTCCACAGTCACCTTGTGTAAAGACCCTAAAGAGATAGGCCACTAAGGTTACCAACTACTACAGTGATTCCTGGGGAAACAGTTGACAATCCGATCCATGCGCAAAGGCAGGGTATCTAGCCCGAAATCAACTTGAAAGGCTTCCACTCATCCTTGTGGGTATACCTTCAAGTGACCCCCATAATACGTGCAATCTCTATACCAAGACCAACAAAGCAGGGTGAGTAACTCTGCCAGTCTCAATGCGACCTCGTGATTGACCCTTGTGTTAAAAGGGCTTCCCAGGACAAAATGTAACAAGTGGATTTCACCGCTCCCTAACTCAAGATTCTATGTTTGTTTGCAGCTTTGGAAAGTTATCTTTCACACCTATTCCAAAGCCCTACAACTAATCTAATGTAGGTTTGCTACCATAAAATATAAAAATGTCTAATCAATTTTTATAAGCGCTTTATTTTTAAGGTTGTTGTTACTCAAAAGGAATATGGCGTGTAAAATATGGTGTTTTGACCGACTCGAAAGCTTATGCAAAGAGATGAAGATGCAATCTTTTCATTTTGATGAAAGCTATGCTAGGAGAAGGAGAAAACATTTACCATTCCCATATGCACAATGTACCAAAATCTTACTAAACTCACCAATATCAAGATTTTCAAGAAATGAGACAAATAGACTGTACACCAATACACGATTCATGGCCCCCCCATTTTCAGAATTTAAGACCAAAAAATGCCAAGAATCATGCGATTTCTCTACTTCAAATGCAAGGATGCCTCCAATCTAATATAAAGAAAGAAATTAAAACTCTTTGTTTCAAAGATAGCTAAAAGTAATAGCAAATGGACATGAAACAAAGAAACCCAAACAATTTTCTCTTTTAACACGAATTATTCAATAAAAGAAAAATAATTTCTTTCACCAAACAATTCTAAAGAAAAGACAATGCTTTGTAACTGAAAGACACTCAAATCAAGAGACCGAATATTTCAAAAGAAAACAAAGCAAAGATGGCCAAAAGAAGCTTAAAAACTATCAAGTAGACTGTAAATAAATCATAATCAAACCCAAAAATTCACCCCAAAACCAAATCCAAGGTCTGGGTAAGGAAAACCATCAAAAATCAAGAATTTCACAATTTTCGCAGGCTGGAAGACTAGCACAGTGCAGAAATCACTGATTTCCGTGGGCCAGATATGGGTAGGGCGCGACGTTTCCGCACTAGTCAAAATAGGTAGGGTGTGGAAATTCTAAGTCATCGCACTGTCCCTCAAAACAGGGTGCAGAAATCAAACAAAAATGGAAAAAATTAAAAATGAGAAGGTTTTGTAGTGGAGTTTAACAGTCAAAGAGTCAAGTTGGATCTTCCAGTGACTCAGAAAACAGAAACAAAGCAATCAAAGAAAGAAAACAAGGAAAACTAGGAAAACATTATGTTCCCCAGTGGAGTCACCAATTTTTGTTATCGGGTAAATCGGTGAATGCAGACATAGACTAATCCCCCTAGATCCACCTAGATCTAGAACAAAACACGACAGGACATGGTGCTTTCCCTAGGCTCTAATAATCAAATTTACTACCAAACAAAAAACAAGAGACATACCTTTAAGTGTCACTTCCTTATGTCTTTGGTGTTCTTGTTTCGCTCCGGTGCTCTTGTGAATATGATCCTATAGGGAGACACAAACCAACCAAAGTGAAAACAATAGAAGTATATTCAATGACAACCTATGCATATGATCAAGGAATTATGCAATAAAATAAAGATAATTCTATGGGAAAGAAGCATGCCACTGTATTATATTAAATAATAGGAAGAGAGATTACAACTGGATGCCTTGATGTCGTAAGGTTCCTCCCAACAGTTCCTTACTTCCCACACACTTCTTTCTCCAATGGATTCTGAGACTATAGATCTGATATCTATCTTGACAAAAGAAAAGCTCAAAGCCACTCTAACCAAGCTAACAAGCTCAAGCCAAATCCAACTTAATCAAGCTCCAAAACCAACTTTCTCCATGAGAGTTCCTCTCCTTTTATAAGCTGAAGAGGATAAGGTGAGGAGGTTAGGATGATCCCACTAAATCATGAAAGTGAGTAAGATCCAAACCATTTGGAGGCCACCTCACCATAGAAGCTTCTCCTTCTGAAAGCATCGAGAAGATGCTCATTTTTCCGACGTACGAAGGCTGTCGCGACCTAGCTATAGTGCAGCCTGCGGAAATTCCGCGACCTAGCTATAGTGCAACCTACGAAAATCAAGGATTTCCACACCCCAGCTATGGTGCAACCAGCGGAAATCCTCCCAAATAGGGTTTTTACGGAGTAAAACACAAATTCTTCTCTCAAGGAAAGTTCTTCTCCCTTGTTTCTTCAAAAATTCAGGCCATTGACCTCTCTGAAGGCAATAGATAGGTTTACATCATTAACGATCATGAGGGTGACGAAAATAATGTGTAACAACATCCATCCCAGGCTAGGGAGAAAGAAACAAAACACATCCCAACTCAAAACTCATAACTGGGGGAAACAATCCAAAAGAGGAGAAATAAAAAGGGGCTAATATATATTGATAAGACATTGTTGTCCCTCCATTCCATCAGACCACAAGTAGAGCGAGATATATCCTTCAGGTTCCATTAAATCTTTCTTTGATAACCCATCAACTTCCTTGTTGAACTCACGATAAATGTGAAAAAAATGGATGGACTCTGTTTCTTTTTATAAATCCGATTCTTTGTTTCTAGCCTTCTAATGAGCTAACATGCAATTCACTTTTATCATTCAACCAGTTTATGATTACCTTTGAATTGCCCAGGATCTGGATCTTTTGAAGAGACATAAAATTTTCTATGAAGAGTGTAGCCCATGCTCCCATTAATTCCTCCTTTGTGTTAGTTTTGATACCATAGTTCAGGTACCATTTATAGACTAAAGAGGCAGAAAGTTTAATGGTACCCCCGACGCCACTGCACAGTCCATTTTCCTTTGCTTCTTTGTCAAAGCAGGCCACTAGGTACTCAAGAAGATGATTAATCATGTAAGAGCAAATAGAAAGAGTGATATTCTTTTCCACAGGGTTATGGAAGGATCCAAGAGATCTGATGACAACCGAAATAGTTGATGGACTTTTCCCTTCAAAGGTAGTTGCGTTACTTTCTAACCAAATAAAATAGCATATCTGAGGAGCTAAACTAACTGATGCCAACTTGTTCTTAGACCAATTTGTTAGACAGTCATCAAGATCACTCCCATCCCAATCCTGAACAATTTTTTTTATGGATTTGATTTTTTTCCAGATGAATTTAGTGAAAGAACAATGTATGAAAAGGTGATCAATATCTTCGCTATCTTCTTTGCAGAGCTGGAATCTACCAGGACCTTCCCATCCTCTTCGTTGTAAATTTTTCCAAGCCAAGATTTTGTTATTCTCTACCAACCACATAAAAAGTTTAATTTTTTGTTGTATGTCCCATTTCCACATGCTCTTTCGCCATCCAGAGTGGGTCGACAGGTTTTGGGTAGAAAATAGGCCAAAATATACATTCTTGGTCATAAGGGATCCTGAAGTGTCCCTTACTATCCAAAGAAGTTCATCATCAAATTCAGATAATGTAACCCCTGAATCTTGAAGAGCTCGCTGGAATCGATCCCACTCTGCTGCCAGGTCCCTTGTGAGGTCCAAGTCCGAGCTACAAATCCACGTAGATAACAAAGGATCTTGATCATGAGTTTTTCAAGCTTGAGCTAGCACCGTAATATGATTCTGACTGAGGGAAGAAAGAAGCAGAAGATACAAGAATGATGAATTTCCCATGCCTAGGATCCTGTCCCTCCCAAGGGACACATGATGACCCATGCCAGGCTTCCAACTTAGCCAATTTGTAATAAGATACACAGACTTTAGAAGGCCATTCCAGATTTTTGAAGCGAAAAACTGGTGGAAAGACGTTGAACGCAGCCAATTAAAAATTGTCTTAGAATGGAAATACTTCTCTTTAATTACTTTTTGCCACAGTCCTTCTTTTGTTAGAACTCTCCATAGAGTTGTCGCTATTAGCGCTTTGCTGAAAGTGAAAATATTACGAAAACCCCACCCCCCAAAACATTTTGGGTGAGCTAGAGTCTCCCATCGAACGAGATGAAAATGATTTGTATCTGCATTCCCATTCCAAAGAAAATTATAATGAAGTTTCCTTAGCTTGTGAAGAATGGACAATGGAACAGAAGCTAGTGATAACCAATAAATGGGCTGGCTTTCCAGAACTGCTTCGCACAACGTATATCTACCTCCCAAGGACAACCACATGTAGCTCCAATGGTTGATTTTCTTTTCCACTTTGGTTAATAGCCAAAGCCAGTCTTCTGATCTCTGTAATCCATCCTTTAAGAAGTACCCAAGGTATTTGAAACCCATGGTGAGATCAAAAATTTTATACGGGATAAACTATTTGAAAGAAACAAGTTCAGACTCTGAGAGTCCTAAGAAATGAACTGTAGATTTGTTGGGATTCACCTTTAAACCCGAAACCATACAAAACTTTTGAATAAGACTCACAATCTCTTTCCATTCCTGCACAGAAGCATTTGTCAGAAGTAAAACGTCATCAACAAATAAAAGGTGTAGAATTTTCGTTAGTCTGGAAACTTTTATTCCATTTAAGGATCCTTCATTTTGGCTTGATTTTAAAAGCAGGCTCAAACTTTCCATCACAAGAATAAAGAGTAAGGGAGATAGTGGACATCCCTGACAGAGTCCTCTACCGCTTCAAAAAAAATTGGTGGCCTCTCCATTGACTAAAACATCTAGGGACACGCCCGAATGGGTGTAGACGGATTGGCAAGTGCCGTGTAAATGGAAGGAAATTTGTAAATGAAGTCTCATGTTCGATTCTCACCCGGACTTACTCGTGCGCCATTCTTGCGGGCTGGGTGGTTGCACCTGGGGTTATAGTGGTAGCCGCCTGGGGATCAACTCCGTGTCACGCAAGTACGAGAACCGCGAGTTGCCGATTCCCCCAGTTACCAAAAAAAAAAAAAAAAAAACATCTAGGGACACAAAACTTACACATTCCATAATCCAGTTTGTCACTAGTGTTCCAAATCCCACTTGGATTAAGATCAATCTCAGAAAGTCCCAATTGACGCGATCGTAGGCTTTTTGTAGATCTAGCTTAAGAATTAGAGCTTTTAATTTTTATTTATTTTTACTGTGAATGCATTCATGAGCTCTACCTATTGCATCATAGATCAGACGCCCCTCCAGGAAACCGAATTGTTCTGTCGAGAGATTCCTCGAAAGAATCGGTTTGATTCGATTGGCAATAACTTTTGAAATTACTTTGTATACCAGATTACACAAAGAAATAGGTCTGTAGTCCCTAAAAGACTGTGGTTTGTTGATTTTGGGAATCAAAGCTAAGAAAGTGGAATTTAGACTTCCTGCTATATGAACACCAGATTAGACCACCTGCACCAATGCCAGAAGATCTTCACTTATCAAATCAAAGAAATGTAAGAAAAATTCCACAGTCCAACCATCCAGCCCTGGACTTTTGTCTTTTTTAAACTATGATAAAACCACTTTCAGTTCCAATTTAGTAACCGACGAATAGAGATCTCTCGCTTCATCCTCACTAATCCATCTTGTAAATAGACCTGCCACCCCAACTTGCTCAATTGTTGGAACAGAGTCACTGGTATTAAAGAAGCTCTTGAAGTATTTTTCTGCCTCCACAACTATTGATTTCTGACCTTTGTGAAGATGGCCCAAGTCATCTTTGATCTCCCATAAATGTTTGCTAATTCTATGATGATTAGCAAACTGGTGAAAAAACTTGGTATTTTTGTCGTCGCTTTGGACCCAAATTGCTCGGATTTTAAGGCGCCACAAGTCCTCTTGGGATTTTAGAAACTTGTTCCTTTCGGATTCGAGATTTATGAGAAATGATTCTACCTATGGAAGGAGAGTACCATCCAAGATCTGCCTCAAATGTTTTTTAATATTTTCTTCCAGGGTCTCCAGAACTTTAACATCCCGTTCCCGCAACTCCTTTGCCCAACTTTTTGTGAGAATTTTAAGGACCTTTAACTTCTATAAAAACTGTCATTTTCTGTCTCCTTCCTGTAGATAAATCTGATTAGTCCAAAGTTTATAAACCATGTTGTTGTATTCTTTATCTGAAAGCCATTGAGAATTGAATTTAAAAGGGTAAGATTTAGGACATGTATTGTTCTCCAGTTGTAACATAATAGGAGCATGGTCCGACACAAAAGGAAATTCGACCCAAGATCGATAAATTCGAACATCCAGAAGAAGATCCTCTGAAACCAGGAACCTATCCAGATGCTTAGCTATAAATTATGTTCCTGAGCGTCCATTACGCCAAGTCGGGACTAATTTGTCCGGCTGAACATCAATAAGTTTATGTGATAGAAAGAGTGCGCTGAAAAAACTTGCAAGTTGGTCGGAGTTGGCAGAGCCTCCCCAAACCTCACCATTAGAAACCGTAAGATTTAAATCTCCCACTATCATAAGACTTTGCAAAGAAAGCAAACCATTGTTAGAAAGAGTAGTCCAGAAAGCTTTACGCTCCAGGCAGGGTCCATAAACGTTTAGAAAGTTGATCTTTCTTTTTGAAGAAGTAATAAAACCTGTCAGCAAAATCCCGCCACTAGTAAGGAACGCAACCAAATTAAAAAGATGGGGGTCCCATGACACCAGTAGACCACCTGATGTACCAACAAAGCTCACCACACAGGTAGCTCAGGTCAGACGAAATCTAAGCAGGAATGAACATGTTTTTTCCTCCATAACTGTGGTTTCCTGAAGGAAAATAATATTAGGGCGGGTAGAATCCAAGACACGATGAAAAGAGGCTTCTTTTAGGGAGCCTCCAGTCCCTTTGAGATTTAGTGACAAGAGGATCATTACTTAGCTCTTGCTAGAGCCTTCACTTCTCTAAGTGCCCCACTCTCGGAAGAGGAAGGATCCGTGACTAAGGGAGAGATAGTAGACGACAATAAATTCCTCCTTGTGCTTCTAGTTTTGATAGGGGAATAATCTATTCCTAGTCCTCATGACCAGGAATAGTCCTTTGTAGTCTTAGCCTGGATGGTTGACGAGGTACAGACCTCTCCAGAAAAGGTGGACGAGTTAATGAGGGCATTCCCAAAATGGGTAGGTAATGGGGCAGGATGGTTACTATCACGAAGATAGGGGATCAGAGAGTCTAAGATAATGCTAAGTGAGGATTCATTCTCTTTTGATTCATGACATCCCAGAGGCGGAATCGGTTCACCTGGAGAGGGAGGGACCTCTAGTGAGACGGGGGGGAGGATGGATTACGAACAGGGAGAGTTAGACCCACCTATCTAGAATGCAACACTTCCAAGTCAGGTAGAATGCCACATTCACTGGGCTTAAAACAAATAGAATCAACTAACCCCC
>ML785887.1:1063661-1074127 GCA_009831015.1 Picea engelmannii
GTCAAATGTACAGAAGCTGGAGTCCTCAAGCCCTCCCCCACAGGAATTTCCACAAAGGAAAGAATAAATTTTAACAACGAAGATACATTTAGTTCTTCTTTTTCCATAAAGGATAAAGAGTTAAAGAGAACTGGGAAATAAAAGTGCAACTTACCAAAAATAATAGCTTCCCATTCTGGCGATGGTAATGGCTCTGGAAAAGGATAACAACAATCTTCCCAAACCGAGTTCACTTCCTCTTCGAAATCCCCCATATCTCTGTGAAGTGTCGTATCTTTGGAGACTTCCTCTTCACCCCTGCCCAGGCATTTTTTTTTTAAATGACCAATGCTATGACATTGGCTGCATCAGAAAGGGATTCTAAGATATTCCAGTCTCTGGACTATTCTTTTTCTCCTCCATTCAATCTCTAAAAGTTCAGGCAAGCCTCCGTGGACATCCATCTCCACCAAGATTTTTCTAATTTTTCTTGTTGAAGTTGAGAGTATGGAGTCACCCACCGATATAAAGGTGCCTAAAGAGTTGTCAATCGCCTCCATTGTCGCCGCATTCCAAAACTGTAGAGGTAATCCTGGGAGAATAACCCACAGGTGCCAGAATTGAAAGTATTTTGTCACGGGGTTGAAGGCCAAACGCCAACATTTGATCATAAGACTGCTTCCACCTCTGGGCCAGAAGTAGAGCAAAGTCTTTGGGGGTTTTACAAATGAAACCCACCCAACCTTTTGTCAAAAAGATTACCTCTGGCACATAACCTAACAACGACTTCCAGGTAAGGTCCACCCATTCCAATAGGGATACCTTACAGAGGTATCTGTAGACAATATTCCAACTAAACCATAGAGCTCCAAGCTGGAGGCCTCAACTAGGCCAACGTCAGACCCTAAAACCATTTTGTGTACAGTTATTTTCGCCCTCCACTGTCTACGACTAAGGCATGGTTTCACGTCCTCCTTACTACCTACCTTCGACTGGTTAAACTGAAGCTTTGACTTACTTTGATCTTCCCTGGACAGGGCCACTATAAGATGCTCAACAGGCTTAGTAAACTCCGAGGAAGTCGGCAAGAAATCTGCGAAAGATGGAGCATGAACTGGGCTAAGGAAAGAACGAGAAGGTGCAGTGGGAGGAGGATTAACTAAATGCTTAGTAAATGAGTCAGTATCAAAACCATCTACGCCCATCTTGTCATATAAACCCTCTTCCCTCCAAAGTTCTTCATCAACCACATTCATCAATGTGCTGACGTTTGCCTCTACACTTAGCAAAGTCGTAGAGGCCATGGGCGTCCACCTGGGCTCCCTTGAGCCCTATCCCCCAGACAAGTTAATGTGGAACCGCAGAGTACCGGAAAAACAGTTAATGAATAGAGCTCAACTTAAAGAAAGGTTTAAGGATCCGACTCCACTTGGATCCCATAAAAAACACACTCCCCAAGAACTCGTAGAAACCAGAACCCAAAAATAGTATGTAACGACATGCCTGCAACTTAGGAGGGTTGGTGGAAAAAACAACGGGACTAGAAACTAGAAAAAGCTAAACCCTAAACCTCAGTCAGAGAAGACAAAAACTTAACTCCAAGCCCCGAGATAAAACCCCAGAGATGGAGGTAAAGAATAACTACAGTCATCTGGAAAAGGTTTCACTCGACCCTCCATCCTCCCTCGATCTTCTCTGGTTCTCCCAAAGGTTTCACTCGACCCTCCATCCTCCCTCATTCTTCATCTCACTCGAAAATCTCATTGAACATGCAATGAGCAAATTCTATATTCCACATATAAAATACAGAATTTAAGATTATCATATTTAAAATGACACTTAATACAATATATTAAATAAAATATGGATATAAACATAATAAAAAATATAAATCTTTTTAAAATATTATTTAGGCCTCGTCTAATTGTTCTACCTTTTGTTCTTTTTTGTCAAAATATGGTGACATAAATTTGGACAAAATCATAATTTTTTGTTGTTTAAATTGTATTGATGAATGCATAAATGGATCCATCTTTTTGAAAAACCGTTAAAATATATAATTATAAATCTTTTTAAAATATTATTTAGGCCTTGTCTAATTGTTCTATTCTTTTTTGTCAAAATATGGTGACATAAATTTGGATGAAATCATAATTTTTTGTTATTTAAATTGCATTTCTGAATGCATAAATGGATCCAACTTTTTGAAAAACCCTTAAAATATTCAGATTTTACATACACTTTCTCATCATATTTGAGACAAAATTAAACAAAATGTTTAGAGTAATACTACTAATGGTTAAGAACATGTGTTTCCTCTTAAGAGGTCACAGGTTCAAATCCAGAGGAGGGTAGGGTATGTATACCTTCGTAGACTTTACCAATCAAATCGCTGGACGGAGGGGGGTCCCTTGTCCCACAAACAAGGGGGTCTCATACACCAATTTGGTGTGCTGGCTTGGCCGTGACCTTAAAAATAGATTATTATTATTATTATTATCATAAAAAAATAGAATTTATTACCATTCTCAAATATCACAAAAAAAAATTGATAAATTTTTAAGATAAAATTGCAACTTGCCCAATCAGTCCTATTTGTCAAATCCAAAATGCGAATCTCGACACCATAATCAGTCCTATTTGTCAAATCCAAAATGCGAATCTCGACACCATAAGGAGTTGACATCGAGAACATGGAATCTCCAAGAAAAAAAAATACAGGTACATTAAAAATATATACATAATCAACGGTAATATCAATCACAATTTACGACGATTGAGTGTTTTCGAGGATAATCAGATGGATCATTAGGGTTTTTGCACCGTAAAAAGTATCCGTTACGTTTTAATCCTTGCTAGGCAGGATCTATAAATTCAAATTCAAACTCCCTTTCTCGTCACTTTCATTGCTTTCACAAATAATTCATTCATTACTGACATATTTGATATCTGCCATCTTACAGGCCTCTGTTTGCTTTTGATCTCTTCTGGCGATCAATATCTGATATTGGCGATCAAATTTCTGATATCTGGCGATCTGTCTCAGAACAAGCTGAGTAACAAAGTTTGCCTGTAATTTGTTCTAACTATTTTGTTTTGCTCTGTAGTTTCTTCGATTTTTTGTTTTTTTTGGTTTTGCTTCTGCATTGCTTTTACAGGTTTTTTCAATACAAAAGCATGAATACTGGCGTCGAATCCCTACTGTCCATGAGTGCTAAGAAACCCTGCAAAAGACCAGAGCAAAGGCGCCCTCTGCAGGAGCATTCAACACTTGTAAGACACAATGTATGTATTCTTCTCTAATTCTGTATGACTCTCGAGGATGATCTCTTTATTGGATTTAGGGTTTATGGATACATTTGTGTTTTATGATTGATGTATAGGAGACAGTTTGTGTATCCTTCTCCAGTTTTGTATGATCCCTGTAGGGGCTAATGGATATATTTGTGTTTTAGGATTGATATGTAGGACACATTTTATGTATTCTTGTCTAACTTAGTATGACCCTCGTGGATGTACTCTGTATTGGATTTAGGGCTAACGGATACGTTTGTGTTTAGGATAGATATGGACAACATTGTATGCATTATTTTCCAACTTTGTATGACCCTCATGGATGTACTCTGCATTTGGTTTAGGCTTTATGAATATATTTGTGTTTTCGGAATGATATTATTCTCCAATTTTATTTGACCCACCTGGATGTATTCTGTATTGGGTTTAGGGTTATGGATATATTTGTGTTTTAGGATTAATATGGACCTTGAATTTTATATTGTTTTATTATTGCAGAGTGATAGGTTTATTTCACACAGAGGATCCATGGATTTTGACGTGGCTCGATATCTGCTCACAGAGAAGGAAAATGAGAGTAATGGTGTTCATTTAACACCCTCCAAGGAATTTTATAAGAGGGAGCTTGCGGCAAGCTTATTGCAGGATGGAGATATTGCCTCCAAAAAATACAGGATTCTAAGCTTTACGAGCAAAGCTCCCGCTCCTCCTGAGGATTTACAATCCCTATATTCGGGAAATGTTGCTGTTGACACTGTGCCGAAAAGTAAATCGCGCCGTTATATTCCTCAGGTAAGGGCTATTCTAGAACCCTAATTAGTCCTCTGTCTTAGGTTGTGTGCAAACCTTTATATTTGATTCTGTTTAGGTTTGTGGATTGTGTGCACAGACCTTGGTTCTGTTTAAGTCTGTTTTCAGAGATTGGATAAATCTTCCAGTCCATTGGGTTTAAAGTTTAGGGCTCTATCTTTGAATATTGAACTTATACTTAAAGTGGTTTAGGTTTCTGGTCTCTGATTGGATGGACTTTGGTTTGGAGCAAACCCTTCTGTTTGAATTTGGGTTTACCTTTTGGCAACTATGCAAGTTCTTGATCAACGTTGGGACTAACAAAGGGTTGGGATTGAATAAATTCTTCTTATGTTGTGTTGGGATTGAATAAATTCTTCTTAGGTTGTGTTGGGATTCCATGTTTGCAGTGTTTATCTTTGTTCAAGGATTTGGGCCAGTGGTCCAGTGGCATTCACCTAGCTGCTGTTTGCCGCTAGACCATACTCCCGTGGGCTGTGACCTAGCTCGACAGTCATTGATTTTAACATTTGCATGTTATTTTTAACTCTCCTGTCATTGTTTGCAGTCTGCAGAGCGAACTTTGGATGCCCCTGAGCTTGTGGATGATTATTACTTGAATCTGATGGACTGGAGTGTCAGCAATATTCTATCAATAGCCCTCAGCAATACAGTATACTTATGGGATGCCTCCAAGAGCACAACTTCTGAGCTCCTGACTGTCGATGATGATGCTGGTCCAATAACAAGTGTTAATTGGGCACCTGATGGAAGACATATTGGTGTTGGCTTGACTAATTCCGTTGTACAGCTATGGGACTCTGCATCTAATAAACAGGTATAGTAAATTACTGCTTTCATGTTTTCAATTTCTTTTATTTGTTTCTCTCTAGATGCAATCTCATTCACTTGGTAATGTTTTTCAATGAACACAGTTAAGAGCCTTGAAAGGTCACCATGCCCGTGTGGGTGCACTTGCTTGGAATGGTCATATTCTTTCAACTGGTGGCCTTGATGGTTTAATATTAAATCATGATGTCCGCATCCGCGATTCCATTGTTCAAACATATAGAGGACATGAGCAGGAAGTGTGTGGTTTGAAATGGTCTATGTCTGGCCAACAGCTTGCAAGTGGTGGAAATGACAATTTACTTCATGTATGGGACAAGAGCATGTCATCCTCTAATGCTGCAACTCAGTATCTTCACCGTCTAGATGAACATTGTGCTGCAGTAAAGGCCTTGGCATGGTGCCCTTTCCAGAGCAATCTTCTGGCATCTGGTGGAGGCAGTGCAGACCGCTGTATTAAGTTTTGGAACACTCATACAGGAGCTTGCCTAAATACCGTTGACACCCACTCTCAAGTTTGCGCATTATTATGGAATAAGCATGAACGTGAGCTATTGAGTTCACATGGATTTAGCCAGAATCAGTTGACCTTATGGAAATATCCGTCGATGGTTAAGATTACAGAGCTTACCGGTCACACTTCTAGAGTACTCCATCTGGCAGAGGTATTCTATTGATCTATGGCTAAATGGTTTTTGTGTTGACAGTCTTTGTTTTTGTGCTGACAGTCTTTCCTCTGTTTTATATTTTCAGAGTCCAGATGGGTATACTGTTGCATCGGCTGCAGGAGATGAGACTCTCAGGTTTTGGCAAGTCTTTGGATCTCCTGATGTCTTAAAGAGGACCAAGAGTAAAGAGGCCGCTGGTCCTTTTAATACATATCTCACCCACATCCGCTAAGCATTCTGGACTCTGCCTGCACATGAATCTTATTGGTGATATAATATTAATTTCTTGCCTTTTTTATGCATTCATGATATGAGGATAGTAAATATTGTAGAAATAAATTAAAAATAGATCTTTCCCTCCCGATTCATGTAGTTCAGTTGCAACCATACCCTTAGGATATTCTATTGACTTTTGTATTTCTAGGCATGCACTTCTGTAGTATAATACCATACCTGTAGTAGGGTTCAGAAGCGTTATCCAGTTTGGCATATCTCCTATATAAATTTATGACCGTTCCTACTTTCTTGAGTTCACTTTCAGTGTTCGAAGAGGTTTCTGCAGATAATCTTGACATAGTTTCATTTTTAAATAGATGGGCATATTAAACAACCAAAAGCCTGGTCATGTACAACTACAAGTCTGACATTGAAGGACTTGCATATTATATAACTTGACGAGTAGGTCATCACTTTTAAGTTTTCAGATAAGTAGAGTGATCTTATCTGTATATAATGAGAGAAAGGGGCAATCCTTGGGTAAGAACAGGCATTATGCTTCGTCCTAAAGTGCTTGTATCCTGGAAATAAATAGATCTTTCCCTTACACTTCATATAGTTCAGTTGCAAGCAATCATATGTTTATGCTTATGTTCTGCTTTTCTTATTAGGATTGGACGTATTTAATTTTGTTGTCAACTGACGGCCATCTTAAGCAACAAAACACCTGGCAGTGAAGGACTTGTGTTGCAGTGAAGGATTTTTCAGTTGAGTAAAGGAAATCTTCTCAGGTAGAAAAAGTGAATATGCTTCCTCCTAGAGTGGTTTTAGTGTGCACAGTTTTAGATCCATTAATTTTATGTCGCCATTGTAATAAGCTGTTGATATCTACCACAAATTTTTCCCTGGTATTTATAAAATGCCACCAATGATGAGGTAGATCTCAAAGAGTAAAAAGGAGCAGCTGGTGCTTATAACAAGTTTCTTACAYGYATTCATTAAGCAGCCTGTTTGCCTTCAGGATTGAGCTCATGTTCACTATAGGTAATGCAAGACTATTTTCATGACTTTTTATGCAGCTATGYCGCATTCATGAAATAAGGATGCTCAATCTTGTAGATATAGGTTTAGGATGTTCTACTCTTATCATTAGGCTCRCACTTCTGTTGTAATCTGTACTGTGTACTGTCCTTTAAGATAGTATATGTGGATCAGACRTGTTATCCAGTTTAGCAAATCTCCTATATAACTARCTCTGTGACCATGCCTTCATATTCATGAATCCTCTTTTAGTGTATACTCATGACACGGTATGTAGTTTCACTGTTAAACACTYGTGGCACAGTATATAGTTTCATTGTCAAATACTCCATATATCGTTTTATTATGAGGTTTCTGCAGATACTCATGACACAGTATATGGTTTCATTGTTAAATAGAGGGGCATATTCAACAATCAAAAGCCTGGTCATGTAAGAGTCTGATGTATTGAAGAACTCTACGAGTAGCTCATCAATATTCAGATAAGTAGAGTGATTCAGGTAAGTATTCAGATAAGTAGAGTGATAAGTAATAGCAATCCTTTTTCTAATGTGCTTGTATTGTGGAAATAAATTCTCTTCTATCCCTTGCAATTCATATAGCTCAGTTATAATTATATGCTTAGATTGCTTTTCTTGTTGGGCATGGACTTATGTTGTATGGAAGATACTGTAAAAGCTAAATTGCCTTCCATCCTTATCATAGCAAGGGGTCTAAAAAGTTTACTCATTTAGCATATCTGCTTTTCACATTTCTTTAAACACAAATTCACATTTAGTGCATTAAGAGGTTTTTGCAGAACTAGCATATATAGTTTTGTTGTCAACCAATGGTCACCTTAAACAACCAATAGCCTGGTCAGGTACACCGTACAAGTCTAATAGTGTTGACGATCATCAGTTTTCAGTTGAGTATAGGTCTTCTTCTCAGGTAAGAAGAGTGAATATGTTTCATCCAAGAGAGCTTGTAGTGTTGACAGTTCTAGATCCGTTACTTTTTTATCATCTTAATACTTACGTATTTGACATTTTGTCATCCTTTTTGTTGAAATGTAGCTTTTCCATGCACTGGTGGACGTCTGCACTTGTGGATGTCTACCACAATTTTTTCCCAGGCGTTTATAAACGCCACCAGATTGAGGAATTTGTTAAAACCTAAAAGAATCTTTCACACTTGAAGAGCATCTTAAGCAACCAAAATCCTGGTGGGGTACAAATCTAACAGGGAAGGACTTGCACCCAAGAACTCGGCTAGTAGATCATCCGATTTCAGTTGAATGGAGTAAATGTCTGCTTCCTCCTAGAGAGTTTGTTCTAATGTGCTGACAAGAAATCCAATACTTCGTCCAATCATAACAATGCTTTGTTCTAATGTGCTTGTATTGTAGAAATAAATTCTCTTCTATCCCTTGCAATTCATATAGCTCAGTTATAATTATATGCTTAGATTGCTTTTCTTGTTGGGCATGAACTTATGTTGTATTGAAGATACTGTAGAAGCTAAATTGCCTTCCATTCTTATCGTAGCAAGGGGTCTAAAAAGTTTACCCATTTAGTACATTTCTCACATTTAGTGTATTAAGAAGTTTTTGCAGAACTAGCATATATAGTTTTGTTGTCAACCAATGGTCATCTTAAACAACCAATAGCCTGGTCAGGTACAAGCCTAATAGTGAAAGACTTGCATTGAAGAACTTGACGATCATCAGTTTTCAGTTGAGTATAGGTCTTCTAATATGCTTCCTCCTGTAGAGTTTGTAACTTGCTGACATAACAAATATGTTGACAAAATATCCAATATTCCAATTAATGGATATATTAACTGTAGAGAGGCCTGTACCAATTATACTGGACTACACACTAACACAGAACAATTGACCCAGGCAGCCATTCTATATGGCTAAAAGATGAATTCTACTTTATTGTGTTAGTGATCTTACTAGACATGATCGAAAGCCAAAGAAATTATATGCTGCTTTTCTTGTTGGGCATGGACTTATGTAGAAGCTAAATTGCCTTCCATCCTTATCGTAGCAAGGGGTCTAAAAAGTTTACCCATTTAGTACATTTCTTAAACACAAATCAATTTAGTGTATCAAGAGGTTTTTGCAGAACTAGCATATATAGTTTTGTTGTCAACCAATGGTCATCTTAAACAACCAATAGCCTGGTCAGGTACAAGTCTAATAGTGAAAGATTTGCATTGAAGAACTTGACGATCATCAGTTTTCAGTTGAGTACAGGTCTTCTAATATGCTTCCTTGCTTCCTCCTAGAGAGTTCGTAACTTGCTGAAATAACAAATATGTTGACAAGACAAAATATGCAATACTCCAATTAATGGATATATTAACCGTAGAGAGGCCTGTACCAATTATACTGTACTACACACTAATACAGAACAATTGACCCAGGCAGCCATTCTATATGACTAAAAGATGAATTCTACTTTATTGTGTTAGTGATCTTACCAGACATGATCGAAAGCCAAAAAAAATTTATGTGCCCGTGGCACTGAGTTAATGAACTTCTGGTTTCTTGTGGAAGTTTTCTTATTATTGTTTGGATTGTTAATGCCACTTTTTCATAAAGAATTTCTCTAAAGAAATGGCTCATTTCCATGTTCTGTCTAACCTTTCACTATTCCAAAATTATTCCTCACTGGTTTCAGAATCATGGGGATTTTTAAATTTCAAAGACAGATCAATTAGATGCATTAATCTCCACACTGTGAACAATGATGCAAAGTTCCTCATTTCGAATTTATCTAACTCTAATGTTCCTATCTAAATGTGACTTCTGTAAATAAACAGATGTAGTAAGTACTGTGAACATCTCCTTATTTTTAACAGCAGGAGGGAATTAATTCTTTGGCAGAATCGTTATCTTGGCATATTTTGATCATCAGAGGTTTTTTACTGCTAATCTCTGATAAACGGTTGTAATCTGTTCCTAGAATAGTCTTACACGGTTTCTTCCATTATTGTAGCTGGCACATGAAAATGATTTTGTAACCGATGTTAACCTGTGATGGTTTTCAATTGGATGACAGGCATCACAGAAGGTCTAGAAGAGCTGAGTTAATGAACTTCTGGTTTCTTGTGGAAGTTTTCTTATTATTGTTTGGGTTGTTAATGCCACTTTTTCATAAAGAATTTTTCTAAAGAAATGGCTCATTTCCATGTTCTGTCTAACCTTTCACTCTTCCAAAATTATTCTTCACTGGTTTCAGAATCATGGGGATTTTTAAATTTCAAAGACAGATCAATTAGATGCATTAATCTCCACACTGTGAACAATGATGCAAAGTTCCTCATTTCGAATTTATCTAACTGTAAGGTTTTTGGAATTTCCTTGACTTCTGTAAATAAACAGATGTAGTAAGTACTGTGAACATCTCCTTATTTTTAACAGCAGGAGGGAATTAATTCTTTGGCAGAGTCGTTATCTTGGCATATTTTGATCATCAGAGGTTTTTTACTGCTAATATCTGATAAACGGTTGTAATCTGTTCCTAGAATAGTCTTACACGGTTTCTTCCATTATTGTAGCTGGCACATGAAAATGATTTTGTAACCGATGTTTAACCTTGGATGGTTTTTCAATTGGATGACAGGCATCACAGAAGGTCT
>ML785887.1:1075975-1100471 GCA_009831015.1 Picea engelmannii
AAGTATGTTTGTGGAACTTATCCATAACAAATTTTTTTATCTCTTTACTCTTTGTAGGACACATGCTCAAGCAAATGCCCCATTTGCTAAGCCATTTGTTATTTTGCTGCATCCAAGTCTTCTTTCTTTTGCACAATCTGTCATTTGGAATAGTTTCTGGACTTTTTTCTTGATGGCTGGAAATGCTTGGATGTTTCAGAAAACTTTGGAAGTCATTTTTCAGTTGTTTGCTCTTGTTTATTTTTCTAAGAATTGAATAAACAACTTTCTTGAAACTACTGAGAACGCTAACCTTGAAGAAACTCTTCCAAAGCACGAAATGCTTAGAAACAGTGAATGGAGCAGGGTTGCCTCACACATGTCCCGTTTCGAATTGTTTCTAGTTTCCGGGAATAGTTTGTGGACTTTTTTCTGGGATAAAACGGAACATGGGAGCATCTCAATTTTGAGGGGGGTGTTCTCATAGTGCATTTTCCTTGCGTGCCCCCCAAAAATAGGGGACGTTCGTCCCCCTTGGACTACCCACGTCCCAGGAGCGTGCTCCCACCGGAAGCGCATCCCCTGCTCACGTCCTAAGAGCGTGGGAAGCACATCCCCTGCTCACGTCCCAAGAGCGTGGGAAGCACATCCCCCTACCATTGGGATCCCAATGGTAGAGTCTAGACTATCACCATTTAATTTCTCATTATATTTAAAAAAATAATAGGCTGGGTTAAAAAGGGAGCATGGGAGCATCTCAATTTTGAGGGGACGTTCTCATAATGTATTTTCCTTGCATCCAAAAAAAAAGGGCACGGGTGGAATGTCCTCCCCCTTGGATTACCCACGTCATAGGAGCAATGGGGAGCACAAGGAGCATCCCTTATCCTTGGGAACGTGTCATAAATCATCTAGAGTCTAGATTATCACCATTGTATTTTTTATTATATTTAAAAATTTGAAAAATTAGAGGACATCACTGCCTCTCCAAGTTTAGAGGCAAAATTGTATTTTCCCCTGTACATTTTTGCTAAAATCATGATAGAGGAGTTCAACAATCCACACCATGAACATCGAGATACATATAAGGCTTGGTGCTCTTGATTAAAAGTTAATCCCATACCCTCATACATGATAGGATCCAATGGAAACGTTGCAATCTGGCCAATCTTGAAACTCTGAAAGTCAATCTCATACCCTCATACATGATAGGATCCAATGGAAACAATGCAATCTCGCCAATCTTGAAACTCTAAAAATTGTTAAGTTTGTCGAAGTCTAAATGGGATATGAAATTCTACTTTCTCCATATGAAGTTCAGTGAGGTTGTAACTACTCTCAAACATCCTGAAACAATTAATGGTAATATTAAAAATGAAAGATAAAGGAGAATGTCAACGTTTACTTTATGAATTTAATATTATTAGTATTTACTGGGGACGGGGATTCAAAACAATGGAGGATGGAAGCTTCTCAATTTTGAGGGGGATGTTACCCTACTATGTTTCCTTGCATCCCCCCATTGGACTACCCATGTCTCGAGAGCGTGGATAGCACAGGGAGAACATCCCTGTGTAACGTTGGAAAAACAAGGCATAGTCTTTAGATGCAACTTTAGTAGGTAAAAATGTGTGACAAAAACATGGTTAGCAAAAGCACCAATAATACAAGCATAAGCCATTTTTGTGTAGGTTTACTTTTGCAAAAACCCCATTTGCTACTTGAAAATATTGAGGTTAGACTATGAACGCCTATCCATTTCACAAAAAAACAAAGTTGAAGATGATTTTTGAGACCTGTTCATAAATCCAAGTTGTGGAACCATATCAATAAACAACCACAACAAGCCCAAAGGGCCAAATCCATTGGTGAGGAATGAGTAGTTTTTCACCAGTGGGAAAGGTTCAATTCTTGTGAGGGCTTCTTTGAAGCCATCCTTGAGGTAGTGGTCGAATGTGTGGTTGCACCCAAGAGATTATATTAAATGGTCACATGACCTATACCTACATAAGTGGATCAAATCCCACCCCATGTCCTTCAAATTATAGAAAGAGGGGTGGCAAGAGTGGGAAAGGAAAATAGGAATATGCCTATGCTTGCGGGCTAGGAATTGCAATGAACAACTAAGCCGAGGCTTATGCTCTTCTAAAGGGACTTTCCATCGTCATTAGCTTGGGAATAAGAGAATTGGTAGTTTTAGGCGAGTCAATGATTGTAATTAAGTCATTAACTCATCAAGAATCTCCGAAAGACTTTCAACTAGCTTCAATACTCTCTAGAATCACAAAACTAACACATAAGTTGGTCAAAATTTCTTTCTACCATGTTATGAGAAAGCATAATGGCAAGGCAAATGGTATGGCCAACGAAGCTTCAAGATTTCCACAAGGAACGTTATAGAAAAATGGGGTTGTATCACTCTCCAATATCACCTAAGTTCACCCCCTCTAATTCATTTCATAGAGATGGCAGTTTCAGACTACGAGGTAAGCATTGAAGACAATAGGTTTCAAGCACGCAGGATGGAGCTCCAAGTACAAAGCTCTCATGACGCAACCTGAAATTGGTATGGAAGAGATATTATGTTATACTCCCTACATTCATTTCCATTATGTGTGGTGAGATTATTTCAAGCGAGGTTTGGGAAGATATAATTGAATGTGGGACGATTTATGGAGCGTTGGTTTTAGTTTTTGACAGTGTTTGAGATCATATTTTGTTAGGTACCGAAGATCTGAATAAAATCACCACACAAGATATATGGAACAATATAGAAAAACCATTTTATTAATTTGAAAACCCTTAGGGTAGGGAAACACCATACAATGGATCCTATTATGGAAGGGATCCTCTCTTGTTCACTTGCCTCTTTGAGGGGGCAACCTCCTAATGAGCTACATGCTTCAAATACAATATTTTTTCTCATATCCCACTACATTATTTGAACCCCTTTATATAGTGCTACCAACCACCTAAGAACGTTCTAGAGGGGGAAACTTCTAGAAATAGAACCTTTTAATAAGTCCTCTTACATTTATTATGTCTATACTAATATATCTAATTACCATAGTGAGCCTTGTTTAATAATATAGTGGACCTAGTCCACCTTCTAGTAAGTCCATTACATTACTTGAACTCCTTTATATAGTGCTACCAACCACCTAAGAACATTATAGAGGAAGAAACTTTTAGAAGTAAAACCTTTTAGTAAGTCATCTTACATTTATTATGTCTATATTAATATATCTAACTACCATAGTGGGCCTTATTTAATAATATAGTGGACCTAATCCACCTTACATTGAATGGCCTTCGTTATTATCACTATGGGTCCTCCAGGCCTCCCACTACCTCTCTAACTACCTAACATTCCATCCCCCATATTAAAGCGTTGTCTTCAACGTTTGTTATGATGGTGTACAACCATATACCAAGGTCCCATGGATAAGTATGGACCATAATGAAGTGGGTTGGAGAACCATGGTCCCATGTAGGAATGTGAGCCACCATGTTGAAGTGGTCCAACCACCACTGTGAACCTGGGTCCCATGTCCAAGTGCTCATGTGAACTCTCCGCAGAATATATCGAAACACCATAGTCAGTTGAAAATGATGCTCCAAAGAGCGACATTGGTCATGTGGATAGAAATAGGTAGAACAAGCCAAAAATTCATCCACTACTAATGGAGAATAATAAAACTGAAGAAGAATATGCAGAGAAGACTCTTGCTTACTCTTTGGGATGGGCTCTACATGAGATGGAGTAGAGTCATCAAATATAAGATGGGAGTGGTTTCCATCCCAAAAATGACAACTATACATATACTAAACATCACAATCGATCTCAAAATCATACCAAGCATATGCTTCTTGATTGTATTCATCCATGATGGCCTGCATAATATACCTTTCTTGCCTTGCAAGTTTGGACTCTTGAATATATTTCTCCTGAAGATTTTGCATGTCAACTTTGAACTCTTGAATTGTTATCTTGATGGCTTCCATGATTCGAGAGCGAATTTCCATTGGAAATACCACATATAATATAGCAAACAAAAGATCTTAAAATGTTTTATCCATTGGCATTGATTTGGTAGCAATTTGAACACTCTATGAAAAATTATGAACTCTGCAGTCATGTCGTCGTCACAAAAAACTCAAAAAAATGACTGATTTTAAATTAGTGATATCTTCACTTCTGGAACTCCAATTTGGGCGATTTTTTTTTTAATTGTTTTTTTTTTCCAAGAGGAACTTAGATATACAACCAGTTTCTGCAAATTCCACTCAAAAACTACAAGATTTTTTCAGAGTGTCGTGTCTCTCCTTTTTTGCTTCAAAAATCTTCAAAATAAAAAAAAAATAAAAAATAAAAATTTGTCCACAATTTCTGCCAAGGAAAGTGCTCTGATACCATTTGTTAAGTATCAAAGATCTCTAAATAAAATCATCACACAAGATATATGAAACAATATTGAAAAACCATTTTATTAATTTGAAAACCCTTAGGGTAAGGCAACACCATACAATGGATCCTATTATGGAAGGGATCCTAATTCACTTGCCTCTTCGAGGGGGAAAATATCCTAATGAGATACACGCTCCAAGTACAATATTTTTTCTCATATTCCATTACATTATTTGAACCCCTTTATATAGTGCTACCAACCACCTAAAAACATTCTAGAAAATGAACATTCTAGAAGTAAAACCTTTTATTAAGTCCTCTTACATTTATTATGTCTATACTAATATATCTAACTACCATAGTGGGCCTAATTTAATAATATAGTGGACCTAGTCCACCTTATATTGAATGCCCTCCATTATTATCAATATGGGCCTTGTTATCGCACAAACTGTAGGTTGGGAAAGGCCCGACCCAATCCATGGGATGGCGATAATGATGGGAGAATCTACCCATTGTCACTTTCGATAAACCCTTCCCTCTCTTTAGTGAAGGATAGATCCAACACAAGGGGGGAATCCCGGGTGACCCTAGGGGGAAATGAGATGGAAAGGTGAGATTATGGAAGTGATTCCCCTATAGGTCAAGTTACTAAGTGAAGAATGTCTTGGTAACGAGTCTCGAAAATGGTCTATGGTTTCCAAGTGCTTGGGTACCTGCGGAAGAGAATTGTCCTTGCCTGAGACACAAGAAGAAACATGTATACAAGCTCAAAGTTAAGTGGAAAATCAAGTTACGCTTGTTGTCCTTGTTATCACATAATATGTACTTGCCTGAAGCCCAAGGAAAACGAGACAAGATTGGCATAACAAGGGGGTGACCTATCACTGTCACCTTAATACGTCCCTAGTGACCTAAAGGGATGATGAAACTAAAGTAAGGATGCAAAAATACCCCCCTCTCACTGGTCCTCAAGTGAAAATGTCTTTATGTCTTAAGAGATGAAACAAATGTAATGGATGAAGTGTACCTGCCCAGAACAAGAAAACAAGCGAAAAATATGGTAGTTTCAAGTACATAATGATGTTAGTGCTTCAATAAGACAATAAACCATTGAAATGTATGCTAGCTGATATAAAATTGCAGCAAAATGAAAGTTTACAATAACAATAAGTATTTTATAACAACTGCAAGAAATATGCCTCAAAATTGCTTGAAAAGACCATGAAAAGATAACATTTACTAGGCAGAATGATAATCAATTGTCACAAACAAACTTAGAAGGGTTTGGCTAGCATTTAATGTAGATTATGCAGAAAATTTGCTACATCAAGATGGTTGTAGCAGTGATTTATAACAACAACAAGAAGTAAGTTAGTTATCTAGGCTAGGTTAATGTTAGTTTTAGTTAGTGAAAGCTAGAAATTTCAAGGTATGAGTGTTGGTTTTGTTAGCACTGAGAGTCACCCTCTGACTGCAAGAGAATAATCCCAGTACCCATCAGAATGTTTGGTGGATGTTGGTTTTATGAGTGGAGGTCAAATGGACAAAACTCAGTACTTGAATGATTTAACACAGAAACTGGACAAGCAATGCATAGGGAAATGAGGTCCTCATTAACTTCAGTTAGTGGTTTGAGTTTAGAGGTGAGCAGAAGGAAGACTTAGTGAGAAAGGTGGACAAGTCTGCCATGGGCATCTGGCTTTCAAGTAGTTTGGTGAAGAAAAAATCAGGTTCAAGAGCACTCTTGAACTCAAGTTTCAGACACTGAAATATCTTATAGCAGCATAATAATCAAACCTACATTATCATATGACTACAACAACTCATCTGGATCCTCCATGCACGAGCATTTCAGTGTAAGGGGAAATGAGATAACAAAGGGAAAGTATTGAAACAGGTCACAACAACATTATAATCAAACCTACATTACAATACAGCTACAATCCTCGACTGGATCCTCCATGCCTGAGTGTTTCAGTACAGTTTACATGAGACAATGAAAGAAGTTTACTTCTATTAACGCGAAAGTCTCAAGTCTCATACAAAACCAGAGAACAACTCTATTATCAAATATTACAAAATAGGGAGCTCTGCTCAACCATTTGACGACCTTAACAAAATCTTGAACTGATCTATTTATACTCAAATCAGTCCACAACTACCAAGAGTGTGATCTGGCCACCCATTCAAGGCTTTACATCTGTGCATCCTTCTATCAGACTGTGTGTGCTCAGATCAGCATGGGCCCTCAAGAAAAAACGTCCATAGGGGTACCTCGGGCTGACAGTTCTGTCTCCACGGTCATACCCTCCATGCTCTCTATTTATGGATTGAGCTGAGGTATCAACCATCGGTCCCTCTTTTCTTAATTGATCTCTCCTCGGGATCAGGGTGAGGCTTAACGCCTAGGGGGTGGCCATGCGCTGCTCTCGGATTTGTCGTTATATAAGCACGTGATTGTGGGGCCATCATAAGATGTTTGGATTCACACTGCTTTTGAGCCTGCAATCCACCACCTTCCGCTATGTAGCTCTTCCACTATACCATGGTTTCAATTACGGGACCGCTCAAGAATTTTATCGTTCGAGCATGTTGTGTCCCCACAATGAAATGTGGTTGTTGATCAGGTTGCGATCTGCGATCTGGGCGCACATGCTAAATTTAGCACCACTGCTAAAGTTTATCCACCCACCAATTTTAGGATCCATTAAAACTGTGCTTTAGGGAGGGCACTACTTTTGGCACTGAACAATAACACCTCTTGGAGGACAATCTCCCGATGTTGACGTGGTGTCCTGACGTCACTTTGTAAATGTGTTGTAGAAAGGAGGGTGACACATGTCACTTGGAAACAAGCTGACGATATGCCCAAAGGTGCCTGGACTGAGTGCCATGTGTCAACGCCAGATGGACAGGTGGCGAAAGAACTAAAACTCTGCAGCATAAACACTTCGGGAATTTGCAAACAAGGAGGGAGCGAGAACGCCGAAGCTCCGGAGTCTAGAGTAGATCTAAGCCGCTAGGTCTGGGAGGACATGCGGCAAAGATCCATGCACTCCGTGGGAATGTGTTCTGGAGGAAACCAAAGAGAGGATCTGAAACTCTTGAAGCTTGAAATCTCGAAGCAAACTACCACCGTTAGGTTTTGGATGGACACGCGACAACAATAAGTGTACTTTGGGAGAAAACACTTCGGAGGAAAACGAGAGTGGGGAGGCTGAAACTCCTGAAGCCCGAAGTCCCGAAGCAAGCTACCACTATTAGATTTGGATGGACACGTGACAACGATCGGTGGACTTCGGGAGAAAACACTCCGGATGAAAGCGAGAGGGGAGCAACCGAATCTCCCGAAGCCTGAATTCCCGAAGTAAATCACGACCGTCCGATGGAGAAGGACACGTAGCACTTGATATTTAACTCCAGAAGAAAACACTCTGGATGAAATCGGGAGTGGAGAAGTCGAAACTCTCGAAGCTCTAATTCCCAAAGTAAATCATGATTGTCCGATGGAGAAGGATGCATGGTACTTGATCTGCAACTCCGGGGCTTCTTTCTGGCACTGAACCTTGCACAACTTTATAATTCTGAATGCCTGAGGGTTGTTGATATGAACTGCTCCTGGGATCTCCGCCATTAAAAAATGAACCCGCCCGCTGCTTGTATTTTAAGCCCGAAATGGGCTGCTTTGAATGTTGTGTTTAGACGTTTCTGTGCAACAAAGAACTTGGTCATCCCGCGACCCTTTGACAACTTTCTGTGATAACATTGGCTCCATGGGGGATGGCATGCTCCTTGTGAGCTGCCAAGAATAAGCAGTTCCAGTGCCTTAGCTGTTGGGTTGTGGAGTCGAGCTCAAATACATTTGTTGAAGGCAACAGGCTGACATGTACACTACTCTATTTACAAAAAAGAAAACTAACACACATGCTCCATAAGGAGTTTATTTATGTACAATCCTAGACTAACTGACTTTTTACAATGCGCTAGGTGAAAACAAACTTCCACCAGAACCATTCAAATAACTTCCTAATTGAAAACTTATTTACTATGTCACTGGTCAGCAAGAGACAATGAAACTGTGACAACAAATTGATTAAATTCTTCAGATTTCCTCCTAATGATGAAGGTAAGATAAGGCTTGGAAGCTTCAATACAATGAGGAAATGCAACTCCATGTATTCCCCTACATGGTCATAAAATAGGTGATAAAACCTACTAGGCTAGTAACAAAAAACCTGCTCTGCTTTACAGTTGCTCACATATGGTTGAATGTTTGTGGAAAGCACATGTGAGTGAAAGGATGATGCAGGCTACTGATCCACTTCTCCTTTGTCTGCTTTGATAACATCTGCTAGCTGATGGAAAGAAATATCCTCATGTACATCAATGGATGGCTCTTTATCTTTATCATGCTGCTCTTGGTAAAAGATTTCACTTTCATTAGAAGGATGGATGCTAATGCCTTTTTCTTCAAAAAACACCTCAACATTTTCATCACTGTCTCCATAATAATCAAATAAAGGAGGAGCCTCGAATGAACTACCAAGGGGTATCTTCTGCCCAACATGAGAAAATTGTTCTTCATTATTAAATACAGGTTGCCCAAGAAGCAATATCTTATCATCATCATATTGTTGTTTTTCTTCATATGAGATATAATCAATATATTATTACAATGATGAGTGTTCCATATATAGGGAACATATGGTGACTATCCATGAAAGGATGTGTCCCTTGAATAATAAATAACTATTTATTATTATCATTTACTTATTATATATGATATTTAATAATCAATAATTATATTATTAATTATTATTCTAAGAGAATGCCTTCCCGATGTTGTCCAAACATCAACACTCCCTCTCAATGAGGGAGACATTCTGCAACATTCCAAGCTTGTATTTGAAGTATACAAACTTCACCCTAGACTCATGACACTTGTATGCCAATCTTGGGAGACATCTCTCTCCCACCTAAACCGAGGAGAAAATCCTTCTACGACTCTCCCTCTGAGCCAATTAACTCTCTCGAAGATTAGTCTCACTTTGGGTCCACGTGTAATAGCATATAACATCTTGAGTCTTTATTATTCCTTGTCAAATCACCATGACTAGGACAAAGATCACACCAGGATCTTTCACACAACTTTGGTTACAATAATGACTAATGGTGGAATCTAGCACATGTTCGGATAAATCTACAAGGATCTTGTGAAGCCACATTGCTTCATGAACTGACATACTTAATGCAATGTACTCTGTTTCTGCTATGCTCAAAGCCACATAAGTCTGTTTCTTGCTACACCAGGAAACCATGGAAGATCCCAAAGTGAATCAATCCCTGAAGGTGCTCTTTCTGTGCATTGCACTCCCTTCCCAATCAGAGTCAATATATTCTTTCCATATCATATCAATACTGCAAGTATATCTCAGATCATGTCCAATTGTGCCTCGCAAGTATCTCAACACTGCTTCGCAACAATCTAGTGTGTCTATCTTGGCTAACTCATATACTAGCTAAGTGCACTCACTGCATAGAAAATATCTGGTCTGGTGTTAATTAGATACATCAATGATCCAATCAATTATCTGTATAGGGTTGGATCAATTTCGTTGGAATCGGAAGAAGACACACTTAGTTTCTTTGAATTCATCACCATTGGTGTACACATGGGCTTTAAGTTCAACATCCCAAACTTCTTCAATATTTCAACTGTGTACTTCCCCTGACTCAGGAAGATCTCATCAGTTCTCTGCCACACCTCTAGTCCCAAGAAGTAGTGCATCATACCAGGCTCCTTCATCTCAAACTTAGAGGCCAACACATACTTGCATTCAACAATAAGGCTCTCAGTATCGGTGATGAATAAATCATCAACGTAGAGAACCAAAATCAGGGGCTCACCATTAATGGTATTGTAGTATAGGCTGGGATTGATAACAATTTTGCTGAAGCCTAAAAATCATCAGGTGTCCAACAATTCTTGCATACCAAGCTCAAGGTGGTTGCTTGAGTCCATACAAGGCCTTCTTCAACCTGCACACATGAGACTCCGTCTCATGTCTCATGAAACCATATGGCTGCTCCATGTATACTTCTTCCTCAATCTCTCCATTGAGAAAGGTTGTCTTTACACCCATCTGATGTACTCTCAAACCCATGGATGTTGTAGGGAAAATAATCATCCGGATAGAAGTGTATCGAGCAACAAGAGAAAATGTCTCATCATAATCTATTCCTTCTACCTGAGAGAATCCTCTAGCAACAAATCTCATTTTGTGCCTCTTGATGCTCCCATCAACTATGTGTTTGATCTTGTAGATCCATTTGGAAGTCACTGCAAACTTCCCCTCATGTCTCAGAACAATATCCCACACATAATTCTTCATGATGGATGGATACTCCTCCATCATGGAATCTCTCCATACTGGCTGACTAGATGCCTCCTCATAACAAGAAATCTTAGAATGAATGATGTGGCTCATAGCTGCAGCATAGCATGAATATCTCTGAGGTCTCTTGCTCTCTCAGAAGGTAGCATGAGGAGTTGCATGTCCTTTTGCCTCCTGTAGAGTCCGACGAGCCCATATAATTATCTTTCGACCTACTACAATATCTTTGGAAACATTAACGAAAGCTACATGATCAATGTGATCAATTGGCTCAACTGTCTCCCTCTGAAAGGGAATGCCATCTTGGACCTTATTTGACATATAAAGGTTTCCTCATGAAACCAATGTCTAATACATATCAAGGTTCCCTTATGGACTCAATTTATCACAAGACATATCGAGGTTTCCTTGTGAAACCAATGTCTTGGTTCATTCATCTGACCATCTGAGGCATGTCAGGATGAAGTCTACACCATCTTGCTCGTCTATGTGCTGAAGACTGGTTGCTTCATCTGCACCATGTCTCGGATGAAATACTGCGAGAAGCCTCTAAAGCCTCACTGCTTCCATGACTTGGGTAATTGGCTACAATATATTCTACCTATGCAATGCTGAGTGTTATAAAAGTCTGCTTCCACAAATCTTGACTGATCTCAAGCTGAGGCAACACCCTCTGGTGCGCTTTCATTCAACTGCACTCTCTTCCTAGTCAGAACGGTATATATCCGAAACATTTCTTCATCTCCTGAGACATATCCAACTGTACCACATTGGTACACTTTCTCTTCTACAACTTAGTCTTCTAAAACCACAAGCTGTATTAGGGTGCTTACTACAAAGCACTATCTGGCTCTTTGCTTTGAGAGTAGGTCCTCCACTCTTTCTACAGCTACTCCCTCTGGGATTCTGCAACTACTCCATTTGGGACTCTATAATTGCTAAGCACTAAGACTGGGAGTAGCTTCTCTACTATGTCAACAACTGCCCTCCTCTGGCATTGCTCTCTATGGAACTGGCTCCTCCACTTTTTCCTGGAACACACCGAGGTGGCCATTCTCCTCGATAATGAAAAATTTTATGACATTTGTCATCGTTCTTTGGACATTGAATGTCCCACATACACAAATCTGAACCGACTTGTCTCACATGTACTTCAAAAACCCTAAAAGTTATGTTCAGTTATATGTGTCTTGAATGGTCAATGTTAACCTTATTTTATTTATGTTTTTCATACAAGGGAAATTGCGCTAGAAATGCATAAAAGGCTGAGAGGATTAAGGCACCTACCAGTGATCCACCAAGAAATTCTTAGAGCATTAGAGTAGATCTCATATGTAGAGATTCCCTCCTTTCAAATTCTGAGCAACTGCACCAAGCTATTGAACGAAACCACAACAGATTACGCAGGTTCCAACAATATTTCATCACCCAAAATGCCCAGATTTCCCACAATCCGCTTAGTGTCGGAGATGGTTTATTTTCGATGCAGGTGAAAATAGGATCCCTAAATCCAGTAACGTTGCATTTAATAGTAGACATGGGCAACGATTTGATCTAGACCAAGTGTCATCCTTCTTCACTATATAAATCTGGGTAGTCCTTGTCCTACAATAAGGCCTCTTGCAGTATCAATGTTTGTTTAGCCGTGGGAAACCAGTGTGATGCCCAGAAAAACTGTGTATACCTCTATGGGTATACGGATACTTCTTATAGCTCTGGAACCTTGGATTATGAAACATTTATGCTTTCATCTCAGGCAAGGACTACATTTCAGCGCATTGCTTTCGGATGTGGGCATGACCAAGGGAAATCTTTTGCCCTATCCGACGATATAGTCGGTATGGGAGGGGGGCCTCTATCTCTTGTTTCCTAGATTGGATATTCCATTAACAATGTGTTCTCCTATTGTTTGGGATCCATGTATAATTCTTCAGGAACCAACCCTTTATTCTTGGGTAGCACTAATTTCTTTGAAGATGGTAAGTTCAGTGTCACCCCTATAATTCCAAACAAGAATTTCCCAACCTTCCACTATCTCAGCCTTGAAGGAATCTGTGTGGCGAGCAAAGCAATCTCTTATCCAAAGGGAACTTTCGAGATTCAACCCGGTGGAAGAGGAGGAATTTTCATCGATTTTGGATCAACTATAACCTATTTGGTCGAGACGATATATAGGCCTTTACTGGATGTTGTCCACTCCAACATTAAAACTCGGTTGGTTCAAGTATCTCGTACTTCTTTTGCTTCTACAAGTTAATTTGTTTTCATATTTACCTGGGCCCTCCCATGAGGGAGTCATCCCACTCCTGCTATGATACCATGTTGTTTTTCTTCATATGAGATATAATCGATATATTATTACTATGATGAGTGTTCCATATATAGGGAACATATGGTGACCATCCATGAAAGGATGAGTCCCTTGAATAATCAATAACTATTTATTATTATCATTTACTTATTATATATGATATTTAATAATCAATACTTATATTATTAATTATTATTCTAAGAGAACGACTTCCCGATGTTGTCCAAACATCAACACATATGAGTCAAAAATAGGTTGCTCATATCTAGGCTTTTTAGAGACCGGGCTACAAATAATATCAACTTCCAGAACAGACTCAATTTCTACACTTTCCTTACTGAGACAACAAATACAGTTTTCATCAGATGCAAATGAACATGGAAGAGAAAAAATTGATTCCTCATCCACGACATCTTCTTTATCCTCACAACCTTCATAAGAAACAACAATATCCTGAACACAGTCTTTATACTTCTCACAACAACGATGACAAATTAACTCAGAGGAATAAAAATGTTGATAACGAATATTGAAAGTTGCATGAAACTGTTCTAGGGAGGATATGCTAGCAGGGAGCAAGGATCGATACCACTCACGAGCATCTCCCTCTAATGAGTACATGAACATATTCATTAATACATCCTCGTGATGTATTCCCCACTGATGCATGAGTTCATGAAACTCAATCATATGCTCTGCAGAGTTGTCATCTCTATGTTCTCTAAATTTGGGAAAAAAATCACCCTATTCATCCATAGTAGGAACAACATTTGGAAAATCAGGATTAGAAGAGAAATTAAAAGGAGCAAACCTCCAAGCCAAAATGGTTTCCATATGAAAATATGACTTCTTAAAACTGTGGAATCACCACTGGATTCTTTAATCATGGAATCGCTTGGTGAATGATATGCAGTCTGAATGTGTATGTTCTTTGTTCACCATCAAATATCAGACCTAGTCATTGTCATTCTCCCAGGGAAGATATCTTCACTTTCGTCCCCGACAACGATGCCATGAAACGTTAGCATTGAGAGTCACCCTCTCACTGCAAGAGGATAAGACTAGTACCCATCAGAATGTTTGGTGGATGTTGGTTTTATGAGTTGAGGTCAAATGGAAAAAAATCAGTACAAGAATGATTTAACACAGAAACTGGACAAGCAGTGCATAGGAAAATGAGGTCCTCATTAACTTCAGTCAGTGGTTTGAGTTTAAAGGTGAGAAAAAAGAATACTTAGTGAGAAAGGTGGACAAGTCTGCCATGGGCATCCGACTTTCAAGCAACATGGTGAAGAAAAAATCAGGCTCAAGAGAACTCTTGAACTCAAGTTTTAGACACAGAAATATGTCACAACAACATAATAATCAAACCTACATTATCATACGACTACAACAACTCGTCTGGATCCTCCATGCAAAAGCATTTCAACATAAGGGGAAATAAGATAACAAAGGGAAAGTACCGGAACAGGTCACAACAACATTATAATCAAACCTACATTACAATACAACTACAACCCTTGATTGGATCCTCCATGCTTGAGTGTTTCAGTACAATTTACACGAGACGATGAAAGAAGTTGAATTCTATTAACGCGAAAGTCTCAAGTCTCATACAAAACCAGAGAACAACTCTGTTATCAAATATTACAAAATAGGGAGCTCTGCTCAACCATTTGACGACCTTAACAAAATCTTGAACTAATCTATTTATATTCAGATCAGTCCACAACTACTAGAGTGTGATATGGCCACCCATCCAAGGCTTTATGTCTGTGCATCCTTCTGTCAGACTGTTCTTTCTCAGATCAACATGGGTCTGCAGGAAAAACCGTCCATAGGGGTACCTCGGGCTAACAGTTCTGTCTCCACGGTTAGACCCTCCATGCTCTCTATTTATGGACTGAAATGAGGTATCAACTACCAATCCCTCTTTTCTTAATTGATCTCTCCTCGGGATCGGGGTGAGGCTTAATTCCTAGGGGGCGGACATGCGCTTCTCTTGAATTTGTCATTATATAAGCACGTGATTGCAGGGCCATCATAAGCGGTTTGAATTCACACCGCTTTTGAGCTCGCAATCCACCACCTTTTGCCACGTAGCTCTTCCACTATACCATGGTTTCAATCGTGGGACCGCTTAAGAATTTTATCGTTCGAGCATGTTGTGTCCCCACAATGAAACGTGGTCGTTGATGGGGTCACGATTTGCGATCTAGGTGCACCTACTAAATTTAGCACCACCGCTAAATTTTATCCTCCCACCAATTTTAGGATCCATTAAAACTGTTCTTTAGGATGGGTGCTACTTTTGGCACTGAACAATAACATCTCTTGGAGGACGATCTCCCGATGCTGACGTGGTGGCTTGACGTCACTGTGCTGATGTGTTGCAGAAAGGAGGGTGACACATGTCACTTGGAAACAAGTGGATGATATGCCCAAAGGTGCCTTGACTGAGTGCCACGTGTTAGCGCCATATGGATAGGTGGTGAAAGAACTGAAACTCCGCAGCAGAAACATTTTGGGAATTTCCAAACAAGGAGGGAGCGAGAACGTCGAAGCTCCAGAGTCCGGAGCAGATCTAAGCTACTAGATCTGGGAGGACACACGACAGAGATCCATGCACTCCACGAGAATGTGTTCCAAAGGAAACCAAAGAGAGGAGCCAAAACTTCTGAAGCACGAAGTCCCGAAGAAAACTACCACCATTAGATTTTGGATGCACACATGGTAGCGATCGGTGAACTTCAGGAGAAAACACTTCAGAGGAAAACATGAGTGGGGAGGCTGAAAATCCTGAAGCCCGAAGTCTCGAAGCAAGCTACCACCATTATATTTGGATGGACACACGACATCGATCGATGGAATTCGGGAGAAAACACTCCGGATGAAAGTGAGAGGGGAGAATCTGAAACCCCCGAAGCCCGAATTCCTGAAGTAAATCATGACCGTACGATGGAGAAGGACGCGTGGCACTTGAACTTTAACTCCAGGAGAAAACACTCCAGATGAAATTGAGACTGGAGAAGCTAAAACTACCGAAGCTCGAATTCCTGAAGTAAATCATGACCGTCTGATGGAGAAGGACGCATGGTGCTTGATCTGCAACTACGGGGCTTCTGTCTGGCACTAAACCTCGCACAACTTTATAATTCCGAATACCTAAGGGCCACTGATCTGAACAGCTCCTAGGATATTCGTCGTTGAAAAATGAACCCGCCCGATGCTTGTATTTTAAGCCCGAAATGGGATGATTTGAATGTTGCGTTTGGACGTTTCTGTGCAAAAAAGGACTTGGTCATCCTACGACCCTTTGACAACTTTATGTGATAACATGTTTGATTTCTCAACAAAAATAAGTGTAAGGACTAGTGCCTTTAAGGGGTTATGGAGTCAAAATTTTAGCAGCATTCATTTGGAGTAAGCAACAGAATGATTATGTTATCCAAGTAAAGATGAATCTTAGAAGAGTAGTAACTTAAGTCTTCTAGGATTCAATCTTTGAGGAGGGGAGCTACTAGAGAATAAACATTTCTAGGCCCTAGTGGTTTTCCTCCTTCTTAGACAATTGTAAGAGATATTTAGATGCAACAACAATAAATCAATACCTCTAAAGTGATAGCACTTTAGGGCTTTATAGGCTTGGCAATATAAACCAATTAAGAAAATCCTAGCAAATACAAAGTGAAAAAGTAGTAACTTAAGTTCTTCACTTATAGATTTTATCAAGCATGCAAATTCATAATATTTTTCATGAGTAAGAAAATGTACCATAACCATTCAAAAGTAATGACAAAAAATAGATTTACTTCACCAAGAATAATCATGCATGAAAACACTAGATTACCAAATGACTTCACCAAAATTTGATCCAAGTTGCAAGTGGAAGACTCCAAGAGAAGTGTGCCTCAAAATTTCAACCAATAAACCCTAAGTAGGGCACCAATTCCAGTCCTCTTCCTCTTGTGTGAGAAGTTTTTATGTTAAAATGAGAGTACTTTATCTCTATTTATACAAAACTTTGACCCTTAATAAATTTTAGGTCAAAATTAAGGCAGACTTGGCCAATTTACATTAAAATCCAATTTTGACATAAATAAAATTAATTAGCATCTAAAAACATCTCCAAGGGTGACGTCATGCCCTTCTAGGGTGACGTTGAGGCCCTAAGGTGGAACGTTGGGCCTAGAGTGTAGAATGCTTGGCCTCCAAAGGCACTAGATGATGCCCACACGTGCCACCTAACTCACAACTACCTCCAAAATGAAAACCCTAGCTCTGGGTGACATCCAGGGTCATGATGGTGACGTCCTGGGCCTTTAAGGGCCAACGTCCATAAGGAAGATAAATTTCCCTATTGGTTATTAATATCTCTATCTACTTCTTGGGTTGACCCAGGTTCATATCTGGACAGGTTTTCAACAAAACCCTCTAAAACTATCGGCCCTTCTGGTGAACCAGAAGGCAACGCAACACACAGAATGTACTACATAGTCTCACCTGAGATAGTTCTATGGGTGACTACAATGCTCAGGTGATTTCATTCTAAGAAAGAGTGGGGATCTTGGATTGGATTTTATCTTCATCTGGCCTTAAACTTATTACTCTGTCTATTATTATTAAGATCCACTCATTTGTAAGCTTATATGTGCATTCAAATAGATCTAACTAACCAATTATGTGTAAATCAATCATTAGAAGGAATTAAAGATGACCAACCATTACCAAAAAGTAAACATGTATTCACTCATCAAATAGTACACATGTTTTACCGTTGTTCACCCCCTCCTGGGCTACGTCCACAAAGATCTCGCTTCTCAGGCTCTTTTATTTAGATTTATGCAAAATATGGCGTTGCACGCACTACAATTCTGAAATAGGTTCCACAACCTCTGTAAGGCAGACTAGATCACACCAGGATGCTCAACCTATGATCTAACCCTCAATATCTAGCTACCTGACTCTTCTACAACTCAACATCTTACAAAAAGGTATCACAATAGTTTCTTACAATTCATAATTAACTTGAACTAACAACCACTTGGGACCCCGATCCAGGCCTCTTAGGTTCTTATTTATGCTAGTTTACAAGTTTAACAACCGTTACAATCTCTTACTAAAACCCTAACCCTAGCATGCTTAGGTTTTCCTGCTTGTGCGCCTTGCATGCTTTCCTCCTTTTCATGCGTCTTTCCCTCGCACATGTTTCTTTTTCTGCCAGTCGTTCTTCTTCAAAATTGGGCCTTACCTTACCAAAATTGGGTATTTCCTCAAAATAGGCCCGCGCCCAACAAGCCCCCAACACTGACAAGTGGCTCGTCCCGAGCCACCTAGGTAGTACGCGCTCCCCGAACAACCTCTTCTAGGCTGTGTAACTTGTCTACAAGTTCCATTCATCTTGCTTGGACCTGCGTGGATTTTCCTATCAGTGCCTCTACTGACTATGTTATGATCTTCTCATGGATTAGTGTTGCGCTCTCTATGTGTGCCTGCACCAATATATTCTCCTCCTCCAACTATGTGATCATCTGCGCAACTTGTTCTTGGAGTGGTTCCACTTCTTCTTGCCTCTCCTGTTTTTGCATGTGCGCTGCTTTCAACTCGGACTGCAACTTATTCATATCTTGAGTACCTTTCACGCATTTTGTGATACTCATTGTCTTCTACCTCTGCTTGAGGTCTTGTATAGTTGCTCTTACTCTTTCTTCTTCCTTGTCTCACTACTAGACCTGCTCGTCCTCATCCAACGATGTCCAGAGCTGCACTGTTTGGTCGAACAATTCTTCTACTGCGTTGACTTGTTTCTCCATCTTGACTATTTGAAATGCATCTTCTTACTTCCTTTGTTCTTTCACCTCTAGAGGAGTTGTGGGGTTCAATGTTTCCTTTATCTCCTCAATCTCTTGCATATATTGATCGATGGTTTTCGCAATGATATTGAGCTTCTCCTCTGCACTTTTTTTCTCTTCTTGAGCACTGTCAGGGATGCAATTATACAATGTTGTTAGACCATGTTCCATTCTTTTTTCGCATTCTTTTTCCTCCTTGGTTTCGAGCTTGACCTGCTCAACTACCAGTTCTAAGGCTTCCTTGCCATTCTTTGTGTGCTACAGTTCCATCGCATCGGTCCTTGTGTGCGATTGCACTTCCTACATGACACTGACTTGAAACCTATACAATGCCTTGGTTGGTATTCTTGCCATTACCAACTCTACCTGCGCTAGATCCTTTAGTGGTGTATGGGATATGGTCTCATCCATCTATAGCATGTTGGAAGTGACTTGGAAGTTTTGGCTCCCCTGTGCTATGGCTTGGATGGTATCTTGCTCGCACGGCGTGGTCCTTGCCTCTGCTTCTGTTTTTGTGGGGAAGGGATTTGTTCTCATTTCAGGCCTATGCACTGCTCTCATCTGCTCCAAAACATGCCTTATGTTTTCCAACTCATCTTGAATTCATCCTCTTTGGTGTTGGGCATCTTCAAACTCCTCTGTTGCGTGTTCTTGTACTTTTTCTACCACAAGGTCGGCATCATCCTCAGTAATAGTTTACTTTGGAAGTTTCTTGTGCACCTTAGATTTCTTGCACGACCTCCCTGTGTGTATGATTGGTTGCTTGGGTGGCCCTGTTTCCTATGGAGTGGTTGTCGAGTGTGTTTCTTATGTATTTGTATCCACCATTCCTTGTTCTCCTTGTGTTGGAGCAGTGCCATTTTTTCCTTCCTACGCATATTTCTTTGGTGCACTCCCCTTCTTCTGCTGCATCGACTTCTGGTTGGGCTTTGGATTTTTGGGCACAACGTTGTCTCCTGCAGGTGTCTTTGATACCCCTGCTTCTGCCTCCTTGCTTGTAGGAACTTCCTTATGGATGACTAGAATCTTCCAGTCATCCTACCAATCCCTCATTTCCATTTCAACCTCTTCTGCGCTGATGTAGTATCGCAGTTCTAACCATTCCTTCTGTGGATTCCTGTGTGCTTGGACCCACATGTTGTGGCACATGGCTATGAAATTTTCAATACCTTGGTATTGTGCAACAACCTCTGGAGTGATTCTCCATGTGTTTTCTATGATTTCTTGGATGTCACTGAAGTACCGCACAAAGGTACCTACGTTGCCACTTCTCTTAGGCTCTGAAGTTCTCCCCATTGAGGTATACTGCATTACGCAGAAATGACTTATCCTGTCGCAAAAATAAGAATATGGTGGCTCCCTCCACCTGACTAATGCTATCAGGAGCAATAGCCAATAATAATGAAAGTATGTCCCCAAGTCTTGTGCGTCTTTGCAATCATCGAGGAACATGTTTAACAGATAAGGGGCCCAACTGAGCATGGTGCCATTGGTGCACTGTGCTGCAACTGTGACAACCCTTGTCGAGACTTCCTCTTTGCGGTACTTTCTTAACATATTGCAAGACATAAGCTTTGTGGCCATTCTCGTGGCTGCGTCGCTGATTATTTTTATGATTAGCGAGCCCCTCTCTGTGCCATAGGTTATCTTCATCTCCTCGGCAAGAGCTTTCTCGTTTGTTTTTTCGTCCAGGTACTGCACGAGACTCTCACCCATGGATGAAATAACTGTGATGAATGCAATCAATTCAACATTGATTGAGATGGGTTCCTCCAGCGATAAGAAGCCTCCATGGAGGACCTCCATTAGCTGCTTGACGTAGTTATTTACTTCCTCCCCCCTACCAAAATGGGGAATTTCCACCAAGTTGAGGATGCATGTGTTGTCCAGGATGGATGCCCATGGTTTTGGTTACAGTATAGGGTCTCCAAAGGGTCATGTGCCTGTGTTGTCCATGTATACATGCTGCATAAATTCAGGGAAATTTTCAGCATCGGCCACATCGTGGTACGAATACTTTAGCTTCTCCACGCAACCCAAAAGTGTTGGTGTGGTCTGCACTCCCTCTCGAATGTGCGATAGTACAATTGTTGCATCGGGATGCCTGCACGGGGACCACACGATGGGATACTTTCCCTTTCTTCTGACCAACGTGCTAGAGGTCCCAGCCTACGTTTACGGACCCTACTTCAGGTTGAGGTCTTGGCGTGACTTCCTCTGTGTGCTCGATGGCTTTTCCATTTGTTCTTTGAGCTTCTTCGGCCCTCGCAGGTTGTTGTAGGTTTCTTGCATCGTTTGATTTTCGTCCCTGCGCACTGTCGTGCGAATCGATTTCCATGGCAGTCATTGTTGGAGCTTGGGATTCTTCCTCCACCAGTGTGGGGCTTGTTGGTTCGATGCATGGCGAGGGGATTGTGTCAACATCGACGAATCCCTCTCTCTGTGCGGTTTCTTGTTTGGCCTCCGCAGTTTCATGAGGCATTCTCACATCGTTGTGGGTTTTCCTTTTTGTTTGGCTCGATGCACCAATATTTGGTGGTTTCATCGTGCGTATTGCTCATTTTTCTCCTAATGGGCTTCGACTAATTCACATTGTGCGCTCATCTATTATCTTCTTCTCCACATGCTCTCTATCGTTGCAAGTTTGAAATTTCAAAATAAGTTGTATTCTGCCCACGTTTCCCCTTTATATAAAGGGTTCCATAAATGTCGTGAGTCTTCTCGGAGAAGCTTCCCTGGCCGTGATTAATGCAATGTATCTTTACGAGTACGTTCCATTTAATTTCATAAATTTTGCCAGTTGGCCCCTTTTTGCCGTAACCGCCATTTTTTTTTTCTGACCGTTGGTTCTTTTTCTAGTGCACTGAACTTTTTAAGTGCGTCATGAATTTCCGTTGTAATTTGTCTTTAGTGCGCAATGTTTTGATTTCTTGTTATCCATCTGCTGCATGCAAACATTTTTCCTTTTGTCGTGCCGAGTCCACTTTTTCTACGCACAATATTTCCCAGTAATTTTTTTATTTTCTTTATTTTCTATTTTTGTATTTATTTTTCCTTCTTTTTCTTCTTTTTATTTCTTTTTGTCATTTTTCTATCCTATCTTCTACTATATTACACTATGTACATGTCCTTCTTACTGCGCTGTAACTTTTAAGTGTTAGGAGGTCGACTGTCCCTGTATTGTTTCAGTCGACTACCGTTGATCATTCCTTTCAGTTCTGTTCCTACCAAATCCTTTAGTTGTATAGATCCTCCATATGTGATAGTCTTTACCTCATATGGCCCTAGCCAATGCATTCTAAACTTACTAGGATGTTGGTAAAATTTATCGTCATAGAGTAAGACTAGGTCTCCTTCCTTGAAACTCTTCCTCTTGATATGTATGTCATGCCAGGATTTGTCTTTGGCTTTCTGTACTTCCTGGTGAAATCATGCCAGAATCCTATCCTCTTCCATTTTCATTAGTTTATTCAACCTCTCCTTCACTGTGCATCTTTCTGTCATGTTGGTGATTGCTTCTACACGCAGACTGGGTACCAGAAATTATAATGGTACTAATTCTTCCTTCCCATACACCAATCTGAATGGTGTATGTCCTGTCAAATTTTCATATGTAGTCCTGTATGCCCATAGTACCGCTGGTATTTTCAAATCCCAATCATCCATGTTAACATTGAAAATATTTGTCAGAGCATTCTCCAAGATCTTATTGAAGGATTCTACTATTCCATTTGCCTAAGGATGGTAAGGTGTACTCTTCTGGTGATAGAATTCAAACTCCTCAGTCATAGCCCTGATAGTAATGTTGATAATTGGGTACCTTGGTCACTCATTAAAATTCTTAGACATTCAAATCTGGTGATCACTTGCTCAAACAAGAAGTGTGTTTTTATCTCTGCGTTGTAGTATTTGACTGGTGCTGCTTCTACCCATCTTGTTAAATTATTTTTTCGTAGTGATGATATATCTTGCTACTGAACTTTTTGTTGGTGGATGGATTGGCTCAAGAAAGTCTATTTCCCATTTTTCAAATACCTACAAAGTTATTTGTGGTCTTAGGGGCATCTCATCCCTTCTGTTAGGTTTTCCCACCCTCTGACAGACACCACATGCCTGGAAATAATCCTTGGCATCCCTATGAATTGTTGGTCACCATAATCCTAAGTGAAATACCTTGTACGCAGTATCTTTTCCTGCATAATTCCCTCCAACTATTCCCTCACGAGCCTCTACCAAAATTCTAGGCCTTTCATGCTTGAGTACACACCTTTTCAAAATGTTTTCTGCACCCATTTTATATAAGTGTCCTACAATCAGTTGGTAGTCTACAACTCTGACTACCAAATATTTTCTTATGCGCAGTGCTAAATTATTTTTGCGCAATCCTTGTACTCAAATATTCAATAATATCAACAAAATATTCATCAACTATTTGTACTGAAAACAACTGCGCATCAGGGAAGTTGTCTTCCAAGTTGGTAGGTTCCTCTCCATTAGTGACCCTTGATAGATGATCAAGTCCTGCATTCATCTTCCTTGGTTTGACTAGTACTTCAAAATCAAATTCTTGAAATAACAACAACCATCTATAAATCCTCCCCCCCCCCAACACTAGCTTGTTGATTAAATATTTTAGAGAAGAATGATTTGTGAACATATTAAAGTGTTTTCCGAGCAGATAGTGCCTAAACTTTTGAAGTGCATATTCCATGGCTAAGCCTTCTCTTTCTGTGGTATTATAGTTTTTCTCTGATTCTAACAATTTTCTGCTTGCAAAGGCTATAGGATGGTCTAAATCCCCTACTCCTGGATACACTAGAATTTCTCCAAGTGCTATGGCTAATGCATCTACATGCACATGAAATGTCTTTTCCTGGTCTAGAAATACTAGTATAGGTGTTGTGACCATCTTTTCTTTTAATGTGTCCAACCCTTGTTGATATTCTTCATTCCACTGAAATCCGATATCCTTCTTCAATAGTTTTTCCATTGGTGCAATGATCTACACATACCCCTTGATAAATTTCCTGTAATAGTCTATATGTCCCAATGTTTCTCTCAATCGATGCACTGATTTTGGTGGTGGTAAATTTACAATTACTGCAATCTTAGCAGGATCCACCAGTAACCCTTGTTTACAGACTATATGTCCCAACAATATTCCAAAAGGTGTACCAAAAATGCACTTCTTGATATTCAATGATATCTGACACTGCCTGCATATTTCCAACATCAACCTTAATACTTATGTTATAACCCTATAATTATAGGATCAACTGTTGACTGGAATTTTTTCACTCTGGATGTATTTTGGCTTGCAAATAATATTTCATTTCTGCAAATGATTTTCAAGGAAAGGAAAAGAAAAGAAAATTCATGATTTTTTACGTTGAGTGGTGTTTCCTAACCCCATGGTGACAAAAGCAAGGGAAGCAACGCACAAAACCCACAAAAATCACTAAACCTAAGTTTTTGCTGCATTCATGCCTGAAGAATAAAGAACGTGCTTAGATCTACAGTCGACCTAGCAACGCATAGATCAATGGAT
>ML785887.1:1106060-1117299 GCA_009831015.1 Picea engelmannii
TCATCTCCACATGCCAGCATACCCCCCCCCCAAAAAAAAACCACTTACCACCTTAGGGGTGTCCGAAATACCACTTATCCCCAACAAAATTGCTTTTGCAACATTTTCAACCAGTCATCTTCCGAAGAGGATTATGGGCTAACAGAGATAGATTTTAAAAAACAGAGAGAGGTTTTTGTTCAGCACAGGTGGAAGAACAAAAACCTCTTCTATATTTTTCAAAGGTGCCACCAGTTGGGAGAATCAAAGCTGTCTTTTAGCCTTATTTTCCTGATTTTTGGTTTTCCTGTTACAGTCACAATTTTGCGGGAGTTGTTACGGCGACCTGGAGGCGAATTTGGTGAAACCAAAGGAGGTTTTTGTCCTAAACATGACCATATACAATAAAATCCTTCAGTTTCTTCCCAGGTGTCAGAATTGAAGAGAAACAGATGTCTATGCGGACCCCTTTTTTGCAGAATTTTGGCATGTCTTTCATGGCGGACAATTCAGTATTTTTGGGGATTTGTTGCTATTTTTGGCCGAGGTAGTTGAATCCGACTTCAAAAACTTGTTGGGGGATCTTTCCTATTTATTGATGTGAGTTTAATGTAAAAGGTTGATGATTGAGCTCTGGGTTCATGCCCCACAGGGGATACATTGTAATTTTCTTGATGACTTTTTAGAAATAAAAATTGTATCTGCAGGATTCTTGTGTTAGACTCCCTGGTGATGTTTTTCTCTGAGTAACTATTTTCTTACTCTGTTAATCCATTCATGTTTTTCCCTGATCTAATCATTGAAATAAATATTAAGAACATAACTTGTTTTTTGCACTCTGTTTTTGGTCTTTTAATGATCTGCATGTTTTCGTCTGAATTTGAGCATGAGAATTTTTAGCTGCTCCTCTTCTTGATGGATTTTCCCTTATTTTCCTCTCCTCCACTTGCATTTAATTCAATTTGATCCAAAAATATTGCTATCCTTCCCTGTGGAGAACAATCTTTTACATCCAAGATAGATCCATTTTCAGAAAGGTAGACCCCATGGCCCAATGAAAATTCGAGTTTTCAATCTCCCAAACACCTCAAATCTAAAATCCAAAATCTGAACTCATTAGCTAGCCTAATATCTATTCAAACAAATCTATATCAAACAGAGAGATCCCTCTCTGAGTCTTGGAGGGATAGATCTGATACTCGAAGCGGTTTTGATGTTGCCTCTATGACTGTCCCCACAACCTTGGGCAAATTACAGAGTGATAACAACTTATACATGTTATTTTAATAGACTATATACAGTCCAATCATCCAGATATACTTCTAAAAACCGATGTATGAATTCCTTAAAATCAGCTATGACTACTCTTGAAAATATGGTTGGTGCATTCTTCAGCCCAAAAGGCATGACTCTGTACTGGTAGGATATCTATTATGTGGAAATTTTTTTCTTATACCTGTCTTCTGGAGCTATCTTGATCTGATGGTACCTTGAGAATCCATCTGTAAATGAATATGTTTCATGGCCTCCCACATTCTCTTATACCTCATCTATGAAAAGGGTGGGAAAAGGGTCATGTAAGAAAGAATCATTCATTTTTCTCAGATCTACACAGATCCTTATCCCCCCTTGTTTCTTTTCTTGCACTACCATAGGGATTATCCATTCAGATTCCTCTACTAGTTCTATGATACCAACTTCCAACATTTTTTCAATCTCAGATTTCACTTTCTTCTTATACACTGGATTGAATCTGTAAGGTCTCTATCTGATAGGTCTTGCCTCAGGTTTGAGAGGTATCTTCATCTCTCCTAGCTCTCCTATTATGCCTTTCATCTCTGTAAAGTTTGTTCAAAACATGTCAATGTATTCGCATAGTAACTCTGTTATTATTTCCACTGTTTGTTCATCCCAATAATATCCAATACTTTCCATTTTAGGATTATCAATTGTCTCAATGTTGACTTTCTTCACTTTGATAGGTACAACAAATAATTTTGATTCCAAAGATGGACCTTTCACCTCTCTTTCTCCTTCAATTTCTGTAATATGAATATTGTGTGGGTCATCTTCATCTGGTGCTTCTTCTTCCACATGATAGCACGACAATAGTTCTTTGACTATTTGTCTATTCTGTTGTTGGTAATATGTCATGAGTTCAGCCTCTGAGTCATCAATAAATATCACCCCTCTTATATATTTTAGTGTTGAATCAATGTTGGGGTTCTCATGTTCAAATGAGAAAGTTACTATAAAATTTTGTTGTAATGTTGTCCATGCTGTAGTTCCTCTGCGCATTTCCTGGTCTACATACCCATTTTCTGGAATTCCTTTTAGTGTATGGATGAAGTGACGAGGCCATTCCTCTGGTGGTATCATCCTCCATTGTGTCTTGCACTTCTCCAAATGTTCTGCTGGTGTCCCTTGTCCATTGTATTGTTAATTTTTCAATAGACAAGGCTAAGCATGAAGTTCATTCCATTTTATCATTTAACTTAACCCTAACCAATAATGTTGCAACAACCAAGATCACAAGAAGAAACACCATGCACAAGAACACAAGAAGTATCCTGGGAAACCCTTCTCAACAAGGGAATACAACCTAGTCAAATCCTTTGCTATATTATTCAAGAGAAAGACCTTCACCACCAAGAAAAACTAGCACACAAGAGGGTTCTTACAAACCCTAGAAGACTAGCACCCAAGAGAGGTGCACACTTTTCCCAAGTAGATGTACTTGCTGAAATTTCCAAACTCACACAAAAGATATGATTCATCAATGGGGAATCTACCTTTAATTATATTAGATTTGACCTATCAATAGAGGTGTCTATTGGCACAACAGGGCTAACCTCTCTATCTCATAATATAATTAATATTAACCAGATTAATTATCTTTTACATTGAATATCAATTACATTAAGGTGGGGCTGACCTGTACCCTTTACATTACAATTAGGGTTACAAGCAGGTCTAACTCTTGAACAATATAGCAAGAGATATCATACACTCACTAGTTCTCAACCACTAGGGGCACATCCATAGAGATGTCCATATCTCTGTCTCTCTACATTACATAGAAGAACCACTCTCACTAGTGCTCAACCACTAGGATCACGTTCACCTGTGTTCATCCACAGGCACATCCACTCAACAAATATTATTTCCCACTGCATTACACATGAGATTCATCTGGAGTTCATCATCAACTCTCTGCTCAGAGGACGATAATACATCGTCTTCATATCTATCTCATGAAGATGCACCCAACTCTTTGGGAATTCACATGTTCACCTTGTGCTTAGTCACATGCACGTCCAACTCTGCAGATCTCTTTTCTCACTGCGTTACAGAGGAGAATCATATGGAGTTCTTCTCAACTCTTTGTAAGGAGGATGTCATCTCTATGTTCTAGCTCTATATGAGATAGGAACCACACACCCCTCTCAAGATCTCTCTCTCAGTTTTGTGTTCTGGAGAATGTCTCACATAGCTGCAATCATCAACACTCCCTCTCAGCTAGGGAGGCATTCTTCATCATGCCAAGTCTCACACGGATGTATTTTGAAATTTTTTCTTGGATGTAGTTATCAACACTCCCTCTCAACTAGGGAGGTATCCTTAACCAAGCTATTTTGGTGAATATGTTTGCAATCTTCTCATGTGTAGGAAGGTATTGCATATGTACTATTTTCCTCTGCATCATGTCTCTAATATAATGATATTTTATCTCAACGTGTTTCGATCTATCATGAAACATTGGGTTCTCAAAGAGATTTACACACAACTCTGGTTATCATCATAGGACCCATCTCATGATCAAGTAAATCTTCCAGAAGCTTGTGAATCCATATTTCTTCGCACACTTGATGCTACATACTCTACTTCAATGGTAGCCAAGGCCACAGAGTTTTGTTTCCTGCTGCATCAGGAAACCATGACAATTTTCATGGTAAGACAAAAATCAATTGTTCTCTTTTGATCCACTATACTCTCTGCTCAATCTATATAGGAATTTCCTGCAAACTCATTTTCACAATTGGAGGCATATCTCAGGTCATATCCAACTCTGACTCGTGTGTATCTCAATACATGCTTTATTGTTATCGTGTGAATCTGTCTTGGCTGGCTCATAGATTTACTAAGAATATTCATTGCATAGCATGAATCAGGTCTAGTGTTAACCAAATACATCAATGATCCAATCAGTTTTGGATCAATATCGTCTGAATCATCATCATTCATTTTCTTCAAATCAATCACGATGTTTTTGTATTTTGTCATACTGAACTTATTTAATATTCCCATTGTATATTTTCCTCAACTCAGGAAAATCTCATTGGTTCTCTGTCATACTTCCAGGAAGTAGTGCATCATACTCATATCCTTCATCTCAAAATCAAAAGTCAAGGCTTACTTGTATTCATTAACAAGGATTTATGAATAAGTCATCAAAATCAGGCTCTCATCACCAACACTATAATAATATAGGTTTGAATAAAAAACACTCTTGCTGAAACCCATACTCATCAAGGATCCATCCATTTGATATAGTTTTTAACTAATGGATGGTAGTACTGATGGAAGTGTATTGGGCTTACTGGATCAAGTGTCTCATCATAGACAAATCCCTTTGATTGTGAGAATCTTCTGGCTATAGATATGGCTTTGTATTTCTTAACACTTCCATCAACTGCATGCTTTCTCTTATAGATGCACTTGGAAGTTACCATAGACTTCCTTTATGGTTTCTTGAATAATATCTTTATACGTCATTCTTTAAGTTCTTCTGTTATGGCATATTTTCATACTTCTTTCTCTTGTTGCTTCTTCAAGACAAGGTAGTTCATAATTAATGAAGTGGCTCAAGACTAAAGGGTAGTTTTGAAAAAAAACTCATTTTCTTTCTCAGGGTGTCCCTTGAGGGACTTGCATGTTTCTCTGCCTTCTAGCAGAGTTTTGTTGACTCTAAGAAATCATTTTTATTCCCTACTATAATATGTCTGGTCATATCAACTGGAGTAGCTGAATTTGCTGGAATAATGTCTGTCTTCCTTTGAACTGCTAAAGGTATTATTTTTTTCTTCTTTTTATTTTGTTTTGTCTCCCTCTGAGTCAAGTAGCTCTCTCTGAAGTATGAAGGAAGGGAATATTCTTTATTGCTTGTTAAATATTTTTATTTCTTATTTACCAACATATTAATCAATCAAATAAGGTTTGGACTCCTGTACTAGGGATAATGGTCCAAGTCTTGAGTACTCCCATACTGGGGATAATACTCTTCATTTATTAAGAATGCAATCAACTATAAATTTAGAGATCAAATGATTTACCTGGGTTTGTTGTCATGTTTATTTCTAAGTTTGTTTTTAGAGGAAGTACTTCTCCTCTCTCTTATATTCATTATTTTGATGTGGATATGGATCAATGTCAGCAGTAGAAGTATATTGTTTTTCCTTCTTTCTGGTTGGACAATTTCTTGCATAGTGCCCATATTTTCACATCTGAAGCACTGAATTTCTGAAACATCTCTTCTCTGATTTTGACCTGGGTTTGATGAAGACTTCTCATCTCTGAATGTTTGTTTGAAGTTTCTTTTGAATCTTCCTCCTTTCTTTGTATGAAGTGCAAGAGCATAATTTTCATCAGGGGAGTCTTCCAGTCCTCTATTTCTAACTCTAAGTTCTTCTTGAGTACAGTCTATCCACAGATGATCAAAGGTTGGTAGACTTTTTCTTCCACTTATACTTTGAATAAAAGGCTCCCGATGTTTTGGAAGGTTGTTGAGAGTGGATAAGACATGTTCTCTTTCGGACATGATTTCTCCAATGCTTCTAGCTGTTCTTTAATCTATGATATATTCATAAAGAAGATAGAAATTGTATCACTTTTCGTCATCCATGTACTTTGAAGTTGGATCTTCAAGGTAATATATCTAAGGGTGTTTTCACTTTCAAACATTTCTTTTAATTCTTCATACATTTCATAATTTGTCTTCAAGTTGGCAATACGAGGTAAGAGATGATCTCTTACTGAGTAGATGATTATTTTTCTTGCTTTGACATCTTCTTCCTTTCTTATCTTTTTCTCTTCATTGGTAGCTATATCTAGTAAAGTTTTAGTTACCACATCCAAAAGGTCATATTCTTCAAGGACAACCTCAAGCCTTGATTTCTAGGAGCTGAAGTTGCTTGCTCCATCAAGCCTATATTCTACTAAAGTTTTGTTCTTCATTTGTTCGGATTCTTCAAACTGTCACCAACTGGATTTAGAAAACCTAATGATTAGGTTGGATTATTAACCTTGGATTTTGTTGGGCTTATGACTGCCAACAATCAACTTTGAGAGTGTCATAGGAATGATTGATGAGTTGAAAATGTTTCTTCAAGAAGTCGCAGAAATCCTAAGATTAGTGTGTTACACATGATTTTGGTCACTCTGGTGATGTTTCAACAATGATGTATTCAGGTTCCCAACAAGGACTTTTTTCCTAAGAAAAATGATTGTTGTATTCTTCCAAAAACATATTTTTAAGATGAGTTTGCAAGCTAACTATGGTGTAGGGTGTGAGAATCTCTCACTCTCACAGGCCACCCACACTTAGGGTGTGAACTTCTCGCAGTATTCTCCATATACATGGTGAGAACCTATTTTTAAGCTTGGAAAGGAGAAGAGGTCTCGAGGGTTCTAGAAGGGAATCTTCTAGAAAATGAGTTGGCATTCGCATGGTTTTCATTCTACTGACTTATCAGATTTTATGGGATCATCCTCATCCATGTAACCATCTCTCGTTCTCCTATATATTGAAAGGTTTCTCATGGAAAAGGTTAAGCAAGATTGAATGAAGAATTGGTGAAAGAATTGTGTGAAGAACCCTGCTTGGACAGAAGCTTGAAGGCTCTATTTGGTCTATCAAGAGGAATTGTATCTTCTTCATGCAAGTATAGAGCAATTGTGTGTGTTGAAACCAAGGGTCACCGAAAGGAAGCTTGCAACATCAAGGCGATCAAGTTGTATCTTCTACTTTCAATTAATATGATACAGCTGGATGTCCCTTTCCCATAAAGTCACTCTTACTTTATTGTGTAATTCCTTGATCATATGAATAAGTTGACATCAAATACACTTTTCTATCTTCACTTTGGTTGGTTTTTGTTGTCTTGGAATTGACTTCACAAGAGCACCGGAGCGAAGCGGGAACAACAGAGACCTAAGGAAGCGATATAAAGGTATGTCACTTATTCCTTCCTATGAGTAGATTCAATGATTACAACTTAGGGAAACAGTCATATCCTATCCTATTTTTTTCTAGATCCAGGTGGATCTAGGGAGATCTGTTAGTGTCCGCACCTACCGATTTGTCCGACAACAAAATTGGTGACTCCATTGGGGATGCAACCCATTTTTGGTGGGTTTTGGTGGTTTTTACTTGGCCATTTTCTCTTAACTTACCATTTTTCATTTCCATCAATCTCCAAGTCTTGAGGAGACCCTGATAGACACTCTGGGTCTAGAAGTTCCTTAATTTTTTTTGTCTTTTTTCCAAATTTTGCTTAGTTTCAGGCCTTCTCGCACTGCACCCTTCTGTAGCCTATGAGAACCACTAGAGTTCGCACCCTTTTGTTCAGTCCAGTGTGAAATTATCGCACTCTGCTAGTGTCTAGCCTACAATAATCCTTGATTCTCGCATTGTACACCACTGCCAGCCTGCGAACCCATTTGCAAATTTTTTGGATTAAGGTTTTTTGTATCCTCAGATGCCCAGATTAGTATGTGTGTCTGAAAAGAACTTCTCTGGCCAATGATTGATTGTTTCTTGACTTTGAATTTCGTGAATGATTAGTCTTCGGAAATCAAAATCTCTTCTTGTTCATTTTTTCTCAACTGTCACCTCTTGACCTTTTCTTAACAAGGATATAATCTCTGGTTTTGAAATCTGAGTGCTTGTTTGGTTGGGAGCCAGTGATTGGTTTAAAAGTTGGGATTAATTGTCTTTTTCAATTGCTCATTACTTGGAAAATTGTTGCCCACATGCATTTGAAGAGACTAGTCTTGTCTGTTTGTTATTTTTGTCTTCATTGAAAGATTGGTTCGGGTTTTTTGTTGTATATTGCTTTTTCATCAGTTGCTAGTTTTTCTTAGTTCCACCACTGTTGTTTGGTTTCTAGTGAAAATTAAAAAAATATTTTTTCTTTTTAATAAAAATTTTATTTGAAAATATTGGAATTCAATTGTTGAAATAGAACGAATAGAGGATTGGCATTGTTCATGATTGATTGATGTTGCATTTCAAAGAAGATCATATATCGTAGTTCAAGTTGTTCAAGAAAACTCCTCTTTCCCTCCTGTAAATAGGATTCATCGAACAAAAATTTGTATCATTCATTCCTATCTATGCATTGTTGGGTCAGAGTCTCACACAACATCAGTTTCATTTCCATCTCCTTTGAGTAACAACAACCTTTAATAATATTGCGCAATTTTTAAAATTTAACTACTAATTTTTTCTAGGGCTCTTTTACACTAACATTAGCTAGGCTAGAGCTTTCGAATAGGCAGTGAGACACACTCTCCAAAGCACAAAACACACAATAGTATCTTGTGATAAGGAGTGTCAAATTCCATTTGCAGCATTTTGTCCTGGGAAGCCCTTCTCACACAAGGGTCAAACCTGAGGTCGCATCGAGATTGATAGAGTTACTCACCCTTCTTTGTTGATATCGGTGTAGAGATTGCACGTATTATGGGGGTCACTTGAAAGTATACCCACAATGATGAGTGAAAGCCTCTCAAGCTGATTTCGGGCTAGATACCTTGCCCTTGCATGTGGATCAAACTGTCGACTGTTCCTCCAATATTTATTGTTGTTGGTGGTAACCTTAGTGGGCTATCTTCTTAGGGTCTTACACAAGGTGACTGTGAAGGGGCAAGTCTTCATGGTACCTGGAATCGACATTGGACAAACTCACTCGAGCTCCTTGGAGGGTATACCCATGATTATGTGTGGGATCTTGCACCAGGGTGTAAGTCCGTTAAGCAGGTCGTCAACGTAACTTTTCCACCCTAGCCTAGCCCCTTCTTGTCTCGTCGTTGCAACATTGGATTTCATCACCGACTAGTGATTTTGGAATTAGAAGGTCTTGTTTGCTTGGTTTTGCTTCCTAGATTTTTACCAGCGTGTGTTGTTTGTTTACCCAAGTTGACCATAGAATTTCCCCTGTAAGTTTCTAGCTCGATTACAATTGACCCTCCACGTCGTTCACATAAAATGCAAGGCTTACCCCCAGAAAATATGGAAGGTTCTCAACCCTTGCCTACCAACTCACCGGAGGGCTCTCCTCAACATAGTGAAGTCCAAGACGTTTCCACTCCACAAGTAGAAAGAACTGACTCTCTAGAACAGTTCTGAATTACCAATTCTCGAGAGGACTTTCGACTTCATCCCGACTCCGAGAGACACATTGTGCGAGTGAATTCTTTCGGAGACTTAGTTGTTCAATCTTCTGGATCACCGACTGGACCTTTCCTAGGACTTGAGGGTCAAGATCCTTTTTGGACTACTGGCATTTTTAGATGGGATCTCTTTGGCTCAGGAGCAGGCGTTGATATCATTGTCTCACCTGAGCTACCCGAAACATCTAATCCAGACGTAGTACCTTTTACTAATGCTTATTATTTTCCTGGTACAGAAGCTCCGCAAGCTGACCACATCTTGACTCTCCCATTACAAATGGTCCATTACATATATACTATGAGTCCTCACATCAGGATTACCGTGGCTAGCCAAGCCCCCATTGGCACACCGCTTTCGCCTAGAGTCACCCTGACACTTCCACCCGGATACCATGCGTTGAATGCCTCTATTCCTGCTCCTACGCAAGTCTCATCTGAGACTCCTGGTAGTTCCACTCCTTCTGGGCACCATCCTCCCGGTTTCATTCTGACACTTCCTCCACCCCCTTTCAGAGGACCTCTTCCATCCTCTATTGGAGGCACTGATCCTAGTGGCACCATTCCGTCGTTCACACCAAATTACCAGATTCCTATTGGTGGATAATTTCACCAAGGAGGCCCAACTCAACCCACCCTTGCAGGACAAATCCCAATTGGGACACAACCCCCGATTGGAGGGCAACTCCCACCAACCCCACCCTATGGAAAAAACATACCTCCATCCTTGGCCCAGTATTGGAATCATCTTGTACAACATAATCCTCACCCGACTGGGGGGAAACAACCTTAGGCTAGCTTCGTTATATCAGGACAAAAATAATTCTCAAGCAGAAAGAATCAAAACACCACCTGTTGACGATAGGGATAAGCGCAAACCTTGATACCCTTGTCTTATCTGTGGTGATGATCACTACACTAATGATTTTCCATGACGAGCTGAGGTTACTAAGTTCCTTCAAGGGACCACGAAACCATCCACTCCAGCTGTATTGTCACAACCCTTCCCTTCTCAACAATAGGCCCAATTGGTCATTCATGACCAACCTACCTCCTCCAATACATCCTGTGTCTTAATGTGTACAGGTGATTCAAAGAAAAATGACATCACACTTACCACTCGAGCCAAAGATTATTCTTCCTCCAAAGAGAAGGTTGATGCAATACCTCCTTCGTTAGTCCAACCATCTCCCATGACTCCACCTACCAATGGTCCTCTTCATATCGAATGACCAAGCCTCGACACAGTTCTTTGCCTTCCTCCAAAGGGCGTCGTTTGGAAATAGGCTTTCAATCCTCATGCCTTTGTTGCCCAGAACTACAGTATTGTTGAAGATTTGGCCCAAGCACCATCTGCGATGTCAGCCCTCAAAGTCCTTCAAAGTTGTTTTATACAACGGAAGGCACTGTTGAAATCTATCAGTGGAATCAACCCTATGGATATGAATTTAATAATTTTTGACTTGGAAGATCACATTCCAAGGTTACCCCCTCAACTCGCATTCCAAATACAAGTTATTGCCTCTGACAAAAACATTTTTAGAACAGTTATCGACGAGGTTGCCTTGACGTGTGTCATGTCTATTACCTGTTGGAAAGCCATTGGCTCTCCTCCTTTGACTGAATCCTACAACACACTCAAAGCCTTTAATGGCTCTAGTTTCAAGCCTTAGGGTGTGTTGTCGCCCTAATGCACACTTGCAAACGTGAGCTAAGTCCGGCTCACTTAGTGTGCCCTCGGAGACACAATGTCTAAGTCCCTGCCCACACTGTCACCTTGGCAGGTACTTCTTCCGTCTAGGCTTACTCC
>ML785887.1:1117399-1163988 GCA_009831015.1 Picea engelmannii
TGATGCCAACATCCAAGGTACCTGACCTAACTATGATCCATGCAGACATTATTACATTATTACCCTCGCAGGGGTGCGGAGATCCCGTTTACAAAATTTTAAGTGCTGGTGTTTAAAAACACCCAGTAGAACCATGCTGTCTTTGACATAGATAATCTTCATTATATATGAGTTGACCTCCGTGCTAAACGAGCGGTCAACAGGGTGTTCTCCCTTTGTTGCTTATTACATTAGAAGGGAAAACGGTCCAAGTTGAAGTGGAGGTCTTTTACGCTCCTCTCGATTACAACCTTCTACTTGGCCGTAGCTGGATCGATTCCATGTGCATCGTTGTGTCGAATTTTTTTCATGTCGTGCGTTTACCACATCAAGGAAAGGTAATTACCATCGACCAATTAGCCTTCTTTAACTCGGATGCACGTACCGACAACATACCGTTCATTTCCAACCCCCCCCAGGATGTGAGAACGTCAGTGTGGGTCTTCTTAAAGACTCCTCGTTAATGGGTACGTTCTCCATTCCACCACCCGATGTCCCACATTCGTCTGTCGCTTCGATCAACATGATCTCCACCTCTATTCATAGAACCCCTGCGTCTCATGACCCATGGATGGTACCCAACCCCAACGATCATCTTCATTACGACGATGAAATGCCTTTGAGTCCGGTTGAATCCGCCTATCAGGCCATTCAATCGACAACCTCTTCTACCCCCTCTCTTGGTGATTTATGTCCAGATCCTTTCCGCGACATTTTTCCCACGGATGAGATGATTATGTCTGTTCTAAAAGACACCCCCTAGGACGATGGACATCATCGTTCCATCCTCTTCCTGGAACAACACACCATCAAGAGCTACCAATGGATCTCGACCCCATCAACCGTTGTTGTCATTTCTACCGTTCCCGAGTCTACACACGATGTGTTTTTTGAAGGGAACTAAGTAATATCTCACCCATCATTCCCCTCGACATATCCATAAAACCTGGAATTGTCGAAAATGTGCATATCGGAGCTTTGTGTTCCCTGACAAAATTTTCACCTACAAGTCACTTTTCAAAGAATTTTGTGACATCTTCACCTAGAGCTATGAAGAAATGCTGGGTATTGACCCCGACATTGTGATACATGATATTAAGACATACCCAGATGCTAAACCTATCCGGAAACAACTTCGTCCGGTCCACCCACGTAAAGCAGCCGCTATCAAGCTTGAAGTCAAGAAACTTCTGAAGGCCGACTTTATTTACCCAGTGGCTCTCACTAACTGGGTTTCCAATCTTGTCCCAATCGACAAGAAACAAGGCACAATCTGTGTGTGCATTGATTATAGGGATATTAACAAAGCATGTCCTAAAGACAACTTTCCTACCCCCTTCATCGACCAGATCATCGACGATTGTGTTGGCAGTGAAATATTCTCTCTGATGGATGGTTTCTCTGGATATAATCAAATCAATATCGTTCCCATGGACCAACACAAAACTGCTTTTATTTGTCCTTGGGGCACTTTTGCCTATCGGAAACTTCCTTTCGGTTTAAAAAATGCTGGCGCAACTTTTCAACGCGCTATGTCTTACACCTTCCATGATATCAAACACATCGTGTAGCCATATCTCGATGACTTACCCACTCATTCCATGCACCGTGTAGATCATCCCATACACCTCCAAGCCATTTTCCTTCATTGTCAGTTTTACCATATACGCTTGAATCCCCACAAATGTGTTTTCTGCGTCGAATCCAGTCGACTTCTTGGCTTTATTGTTTCACATCAAGGGATTAGGGTAGATCTTGTGAAGGTCGAGGCGATTCTCAATCTCCCTCCTCCTTCGCTTCGCTAGTTACAAAGTTTGCAAGGGAAGGCAAACTTTCTTCATCGTTTCATCCTGAACTATGCCGAGCTAAATCTTGGATTTACGTGACTGCTCAAGAAAGGGTCTAAGTTCGTATGGGATACCACCGCCAACAAAGATTTTGAGGCTTTGAAATTGTCTCTGACACGTACCCCACTTCTCTTCCCACTTGATTACAGTCGTGATTATTTCCTCTACCTCGCAGCCTCAAACTACACCATCGCTATGGTTCTCATCCAGGAGGATGATTCTCATGATGAACATGTCATCTATTACTTGAGTCGGAGTCTTACGCCTACCGAAACCAAGTATTTACATGTTGAAAAACTGGCCTTGGCAGCTGTCCAAGAAGTTCAACATTTCTGGCACTATATCCTCTCTTGCAAGACTATGGTAATTTCTAACTGCAACCCTATGCAACACATTCTGACATGTCAACTGCTAGGGGGGAAATACTCCAAATGGATCATGATACTCCAGGAGTTTGACTTAGAATTCGAACGCGCTATGTCCAAGAAATCCTTAGTGTTTGCCGATTTGATATGCAACTTTCCCTACTCTGAGACGGAAAATGTAGCAGCCGATTCATTACCTAATGAATCCCTTTTCCTGATTAGTTCTGATGATCTTTGGTACGGATATATCATCATATATCTCCAAACCCATACTTTCCGGCCCAATTTGTCTATTACTGACCGTCGTCGAATACACTACCAATCCCGTTAGTATATCATCCTCGATGATACTCTTTATCGTCGTGGGATTGACTCCATTTTTCGACACTGCCTCATGTTTGACAAAGTCGAGAAAGCCCTAAATGACTGTCATTTTGGAGCCTGTGGTGGTCATATGTCTGGGTATGCTACTGCCCAAAATATCTTGCGAGCAGGGTATTTTTGGCCTTCCTTATTTAACGATTGTATAATTGCCATCCAAAAATGCCACGCTTACCAGACCTACAACCATAAAATACGGTCACATCATTCTCCTTTTCACCCTGTGGTCTCCGTTGGTCCTTTTGTGAAATGGGGTATCGATTTAATGACATGTCACCCTCACTCGGCTAGGGGGCATGGATACATTATTGTAGCCATAGCTTATTTTATGAAATCGGCTGAGGCGATACTGACATTTGACAACACTGGAAAGACCGCATCATTATTCATATTCAATCACATCATAGCTCATTTTGGTGTTCCTCAGGCTATCATTACTGATCATGGTAGCCACTTTAGAAACTTCATGATGTCCGAACTCACTGAAAAGTTGGGTCTTTACCATGAAAACTCAACACCCTATTACCCACAAGCCAACGACCAAGTCAAAGCAATAAACAAGGTCCTCATGACCATGCTTTGACAAATGATAGGGATTCACAAAAAGAGTTGGCACACGATGTTTTTTTCAGCATTTTGGGCTTACCAGACATCTGTTAAGTCTTCTACTAGGTTTACACCATTCGAGTTAGTCTATGGTCTAGAAGCCATTCTGCCAATTGAATGTGAGATACCCTCCCTAAAACTATCCGTCGAACTCCTCCCAAACACTTTTTCCGAAGAAGAACGTCTGTTGTATCTCATGCGATTAGACGAAACTCGTCATAATGCCACCCTATTCATAGAAGCCCAGAAGAAATGCATCAAAGCCCAATATGAAAAACATGTCAAGCCTCACGTTTTCTTCAAAGGTGATCTGGTTCTTCTTTACGAACAAGGTCGAGATATGCTAGGAGCAGGAAAGTTCGAAGCTATTTGGCGAGGTCCTTATATCGTTAAACGAGTTTTGGAGAAAGGAGCTTACAAGTTAGTGGACTACGACGATATCCCTTTGAGTGAGCCTAGAAATGGGTTGTACTTAAAGAAGTACTATGCTTAATATCACCTATGCACGAGTACATGTATTTTATTGTATCATACTTCTTGTGTGTTACTGTAGTATGATTTTTCGTTATCTGGTCTTTTCCCTCGACCACTTATGTTACGTTGTATTTGGTTTCCAAATGTCGGAGTCTTCGCTACCCCACATTGGCTTCACTGATGGCACTAGCCGTAGCACTCATAACCTTGCTTCTGCTGCTTGGGCAATTTACGCCCCTACAAATGAACTTATCACTCTACGAGGTGTGTGTCTCGGCCATGCGACCAACAATATTGCAGAGTATAGCGCCATCATCGAATTGTTGTTTGGTGTTATTTTTCTCGGTATCCGCCACTTGGTTGTATGACTCGATTCGTAGCTAGTAGTACTACAGCTAAGTAATGTCTATGCTATTCGAAGTCCTACTTTATTATGGGTGTATTTACGAATTCGCCTCTTGGAACATTATTTTGATTATATTGAGTATCAACACATTCCTAGATGTCTAAATACATTGAATGATGCATTAGCTAACTATGTATTAGACATACATTTGGTCCATTTATAAACCAATCACATCACATGTATCACACAACACAAGATAATCCGGTAGAAGCCGTATATATGTATATAACGATCAAAAGTTTTTACAATAACTTTTTGTTCAAGGACCAAAATCTCAAAATGTGAAGCTCATAGCTTCTACAAAATAGCATCATGGGTGACACTCACGATAACACACAACTGCTCGGGCCACCCTACGAAGCAGTCGACTAATAGACTCTGACACGCCTACAGTATGGCGCTGATAACGTCTAGGGATCTCCCCAATAGCCATATCTGGGATGTCAGCGGTCAACCCCTCCAAGTTCTTCTCCACTGCCTCGTAGTCTTCAACGTCCCATCGTGCCACTGGAGCCGCCTCTCCTCGCCACTGAATAGGAGACGTTCATGGAGGTCGATATGGCCCCACGTCTATGTCATCAAAAAGATATTTTTTGATTAGTTCTTGGCCAAACATAAAAACATTTTATATGATAAAAATTACAAAAACATTTAAAAAGAACAAAATGTGTACTTCTTACCTAGGTCACCCCACTGAGCATCCTCAGGTAGGGCCAAATCCGGATCCCCTTGAAAATCCAAACCAGCGTATGCATAGTCATCAATCATCAACATCTGTGGCCGCAACTAGTCAAAAAATGAATCATTGTACTTGATGATGGGCTCAACTATGTGTCGGGCCATGAGGTTGCACCACCTTAGCATCCTCGGATCCTATGGGGCCGATAAACCCCAATCAACCTGTAATCTTAGCAATGGGACCCTCTTAAGGAAGAAGTACACCAAAAATGATCCGTACCCAAACTGCTTCAAGTTGCCCCTTCTGCACTTCGTCAATTGCCTCTTCATACTGCAGAGAACTGCATCTGACCAGTTGAAGACTCGTGGCTTTGTGCACTCTATGGTGTATTGGAAGTAGCTCTGGAGAGCCATGTGTGGAGCTGTGCTCCCAGCCATGCATGCTATAGTGAACAAGATGGTTTGCAGGGTCAAGTTTTGGACCCCCAAATAACAACCTTTCCCTTGCTTCTTTTTGCCTCAGGAACACAGTATTGGTGACAATACTAACTCATAGGGAGTCCGCCACCTCGATCACCGGTCAAGCTAGCATGGTACCCATGCTGTGATAACCCTATAAGGAAATAGATATCCTCGATATCTAGGGTCAACATGTGGACTCCCATGTGAAACAACTGTTGGTCCACGTGCCACATATGAACTAGATACTCCAACAATCTGAGTTGGGCCCTCATGCCCGGAATCCTGAAGAATTTCAAGAGCCCATAGTCTCGGAGGGCAACAATGGTACCCGGGTCATTCCCGGCAATGGCATCGTCCTCCTCATGTTCTCTTTCTCGCCACTCCAGCATCGTGATGGTCAAATTCCTGCACAAGAACCATAAGAGAAGGGTCAACAACTTATTTCAAACCTTGGCATAATTTTTATTGAGCAAAAATCAAATTGAAATTTCATTTTTCGGCCCCTGCAGGTGCCCTTTTATCACAGTGCAAGATTCTCGCAGGTCCTGCATGGCCAGCTCGCGAGAACGCTTGGGCGCAAGTTATGGCCCTGAAATGAACCCAAAACCTTGAAATTTGCCAATAAAAACTAAAAATAAACCATAGAAAAGGTAGAAGATCAAGAGCTTACCTCGTTGGCGGAGACGGTTCGTCAAATGGTCGCTTGTGCCTCCTGCGATCGAGAAAATAAATTCGGGGGAAATTGAGGTGTATTGGGAAATTTTTTTGGTAAAATCACAATGAAATGGTAAAAGCCCTTTTTTACCCATATTTATTTACTTTTTACCATTTTTGTTGATTTTTTATATAAAACCTAATACCTAATAGTCCTATGAGTGTGATTTTTTGCAGATATGGCCACTTTGAAGATTCAAACGAAGGAGTATGGATGTTTTTTTCTTTTGTCGCATATACGACTGCTTTTTAGGGTTTTTAGAAAAACCTCGAGCTCAGTCTTTGTTCGTTCTTGCACTCGAAAATACATGAGAACATAACCGAGTATACTTTTCTCGTCTTTTTGTACTTGTCATGGTCACATAAAAACGACGAACACAAAGGAGTATCCTTTAAGCTCTTTTCACACTCCATAAAAACGAAAAGATGGTCGAGCGACCTTGTTCTGTTCATGCTCGTAAAAGTATTTTAACAAAACGTTTGATGGGTGATAGTTTATCACTTTTTCAGTCCTGTCGAACTATTTTACAAAAAAGGAACTGAGAGAGTTCTCTTTAAGTGTTTTTCAGACTCTCAAAACATGAAAAACCCTCGAGTTTTCTATCTTTGGACTTGTTAAACAAACATCGAAAGACCCGTAATGGGACCAAGCCACTCCTTCCTAGGGTTCGTTAAATATACTCTGAGGGACTCATTCGAAGGATGAGCTTACATCAATAAGCATATGTTATCCTACTCAAGCTTGCGTAAAAATAAAGAGGTACTCACCAGAAATGGTGGGGGAAATTTTGGGAAAGGAATGTGTTTTCGTATTCGTATTAATGGAAGTAAGCATCACTGTTGAACATGACACCCCCTATTCATCATTTGAAGCCGGTTTTGGAAATCCATTTGTCTCTCATTCGACTTTCTACAAGGTCATATCCTGGGTCGTCTTTGAGTCAGTGCTGCCAAGTCCTCGATCGTGTCGTTCATATGTTCAAGAGAAGTTCATCCAAGCCCTCTATTGAGTCAGCCATCTGCAGTTGTCCATTCTTACCATGTCGGCCTTCCCTGTGTCCGTTTCAACCTATATTCATACTTTGTTTCACCTTAAAAATCTGTTACTTATTTCATGTCATTGATGGGGGATACATCAAGGCCGTCCTGTGACGAGTCTTGTTCCGTTGACTCCAACTCATTATCCGGAAACAAGACTTAGAAATTATCTAGTACCTTGGAACTTGCATGCCTCAATGGTAGGTTTCCTCGCTTTTGACAATGGGTTTTCATTATTGGCCCCTAATCAGGCGGTTCCGTCGAGTGTTTGACCTCATCTCATTTATTCACATTCGTCAGATTGTACTAGCGTACCTTGGGAGTCATTGACATTAATGGTGATTTCCTTCACACTTGTTAACGGTTTCATCAATGATCGGTAATTAAGTGGTTTCTACCATGTTTGACTTCAACACATGTAATCGCATGGCTAGATTCGTACTTTCAGGTGACGGGATTGAAGACCCTGGGTCTCATCTTTTTGATCCAGGCTGCGATGGAGTATGTATGATTTGCATCGGCACATAGATCCACTTTGTATGTCATGTGGCTATGTCGTCTTAATTTAAGTCTTCTTGCATAGATCCACAGTGTATTCCTGGTGGCTATGAAGTATTTTGATGGCATGGATCCACTGTGTATGATTGGTGGCCATGACCTACATTCATGATGTCATTCGTCTGTGATATGAGTATGGGAATGCCTACCTTAGAATTGGTATTATATTATGCATATGCTTGGTTTTTTGCGGGTTTCTGATTAGGTGCACTCCTGGTTTCTGACACACACACGCAGTTTACAAAGTATTTCGGCTGTCACAGATTCTGGCCTTGTACTTTGGGGGGCATTCTGTTACACATGATTTTGGTCACTCTGGTGATGTTTCAACAATGATGTATTCAGGCTCCCAACAAAGACTTTTTGCCTGAGAAAAATGACTGTTGTCTTCTTCCAAAAACATATTTTTAAGATGAGTTCGCAGGCTACCTATGGTCTAGGGTGTGAAAATCCCTCATTCTCGTAGGCCACCCACACTTAGGGTGCGAAATTCTCACAGTCTGCTCCATAAATAGGGTGCGAACCTGTTTTTAAGCTTGGAAAGGAGAAGAGGTCTCGAGGGTTCTAGAAGGGAATCTTCTAGAAAATGAGTTGGCATTCGCATGGTTGTCATTCTACCAACTTCTCAGATTTGATGGGATCATACTCATCCATGTAACCATCTCTCCTTCTCCTATGTATTGAAGGGTTTCTCATGGAAAAGGTTAAGCAAGATTGAATGAAGAATTGGTGAAATAATTGTGTGAAGAACCCTGCTTGGACAGAAGCTTGAAGGCTCTATTTGGTCTATCAAGAGGAATTGGATCTTCTTCATGCAAGTACAGAGCAATTGTGTGTGTTGGAACCAAGGGTCACCGAAAGGAAGCTTGCAACATCAAGGCAATCAGGTTGTATCTTCTACTTTCAATTAATATGATACAACGACATGTCCCTTTCCCATAAAGGAACTCTTACTTTATTATGTAATTCCTTGATCATATGCATAAGTTGACATTGAATATATTTTTTCTATCTTCACTTTGGTTGGTTTGTGTTGTCTTGGACTTGACTTCATGAGAGCACCGGAGTGAAGTGGGAACAATAGAGACCTAAGGAAGCGATATAAAGGTATGTCACTTATTCCTTCCTATGAGTATATTCAATGATTACAACATAGGGAAAGAGTCGTGTCCTGTCCTGTTTTGTTCTAGATCCAGGTGGATCTATGGAGATCTGTTAGTGTCCGCACCTACTGATTTTTCCGATAACACAGTGTTCTACAGAAAATCTTGGCACCCTAGAAATCCTAGGGTCAACAACTCAAAATCCTCAGAATTTTTCTTTGAAGGTCTCTGGAGATGCGCTCAAGAAGGCCATACAAATTGGTCCAAGTTTTAGCTCCAACGTCCACTTGTAAATGGGTGAAAAGGATAATCAAATGAGGGACGTACAAATTTCTGCAGAAACCCTAGAGGTTGTACCGAACTGCAGAAGGAGGACGGTTTAGTCTTTTGAATCTTGTGCAGGGGTTCTTCAAGACCTATGCTTTGATACCATGTTAATTTTTCAATAGAAAAGGCTAAGAATGAATTTCATTCCATTTTATCATTTAACTTAACCATAACCAATAATGTTTCAACATCCAAGATCACAAGAAGAAACACCATGCACAAGAACACAAGAAGTATCCTAGGAAACCCTTCTCAACAAGGGAAGAAAACCCGACCAAATACATTGCTATATTCTTCAAGAGAAATACCTTCACCACCAATAAAAAAAAATAGCACACAAGAGGGTTCTTGCAAACCCTAGAAGACTAGCACCCAAGAGTGGTGCACACTTTTCCCAAGTAGATGTACTTGCTGAAATTTTCAACCTCACACAAAAGATATGATTCCTCAATGGGGAATCTACCTTTACTTATATTAGACTTGACCTGTCAATAGAGGTGTCTATTGGAACAACAAGGCCGACCTCTCTATCTCATAATATAATTAATATTAACCAGATTAATTATCTTTTACATTAATTATCAATTACATTAAGGTGGGGCCAACCTGTACCCTTTACATTACAATTAGGGTTACAGACAAGTCTGACTCTTGAACAACATAGCAAGGGATCTCATACAACCATTAGTGCTCATCCACTAAGGGCACATCCATAGGGATGCCCATATCTCTGGTTCACTGCATTACACAAAATGACCACTCTCACCAGTGCTCAGCCACTAGGATCATGTTCACCTATGCTCATCCATAGGCACATACACTCAACAGATCTTCTTTCCCACTGCATTACAGAGGAGATTCATATGGAGTTCATCATCAACTCTCTACTCAGAGGAGGCTAATACATCATATTCATCTCTGTCTCGTGATGATGCACCCAACTCTTTGGGAATTCACACGTTCACCTTGTGCTCAGCCACATGCATGTCCAACTTTGTAGATCTCCTTTCTCACTATGTTACACAGGAGAATCATATGGAGTTCTTCTCAACTCTCTGTATGGAGGATGCCATCTCTACGTTCCATCTCTGTCTCAGATACGAACCACACACCCCTTTTAAGGGCTCTCTCTCAGGTTTGTGTCCTGGAGAATGTCTCACATAGCTACAATCATCAACACGTATCTCTGCATTTTATTGCTTCCCTGTTCTATGCCAAATCTAGTGCACAATCACCTATTACATTGGTACCAGTCCTGAATTGTTTCTTTATGCTCACCCCACCATCTTGCAGGTGTATCCTTGAGTGCAATGTCTAGGACTAAGAGCCTCTGGTTGTCTAATACTTCCTCTTCATATTTGGTCAAGAATTCTTCTAAATTATTCATCCCATGAAAAATAGGGGGTTCCCTTATCATTGTCCCAACCCATCTTACTGGGCAGTCTATTCTTGCGCACCTTCTTGTTGAGACTTCATGCAATATTTGTTGTTGATTCTCCAAACCTGTATCTAAGTTAGAAGCACATGATTTGATGCTCCTCCAACTGAGTACCCCATCTGAAGTTGGGTTGACATAATATTCTTCATGCGCGGTGGTTCTGTACAACTGGTTTATTTCCTCTAGATCTAAGCAAGTGGGATCTACAAAACTTTCTCCTTCTGATGGATCTAATGGTGAAATGAATCTGTATTCTCCTTATTCGAATGGCATCTTCCTTGTGTTCAAGTTGATTATGGTCCGGTTATCAAATTCCCAATCCAAGCCAAGAAATGTTGGATAAAGTGTTGTGCCATCCACTATTTCTATCACTTCAAAGTCTACCTTAGTGCACACTCCATCCAGATCTACTGTCACACCCTTAATCCTTCCAATTGGTAGAACTCTATGTTGATTTGATAATTTCAACTCGACAGGTGAATATCCTAGTGTGTGATCTCCCATACATTGCCATGTTTTCTTGGGTAACACATTTACCTCAGAGCCTAAATCTAGTATAATATCCCCCATATTGAAATCTCCAATGTTGGCATTCAGTTTTAATTATCTGCTTGTTCTCCTTCTTGTATGGGGGTGATTCCCTATTTTATGCTCTAACTTCCCCTCTACCTCTGTGTTACATATTTCTAACATATTTTTCAAAACTTTAATAGATGATGGATCATTCAGTAGCTTAAAAAAGGATTGCATAAAAGTATTTATGGTACTTACTTGCGCTAAAGGTGGTGCTTCGCTGGTGTGATCCATTGATAAAGGCATCTCGTACATTGGTACATTCTAAGTATGTTGCATAACTGATGTTGACGCAACATCTTGTTTGAGGAACTCCTATCTGGCCTCCTTGAATGTCTCATTTTCTTTCCGCGCATCAAACTGCTTCTGTATTTCAGTATTTTTCTTCACCCATTGGTTATGTGCTGGATCCGATCTTGTTGCATCAGTTCCTGTCTTAACACCTCCTTGTGTGAATATTTTGATATTTCTTCCATTGTCCCTGGCCTCTGTAGAGATCCACTGAACATTATGGTTGTTCTGGTTCCTCTTTTCTTGAATTTTTCCCAAAAGTGTTTTCCATTCCTTTGTATCATGGTCTGCTGCGCAACAGTGTAATGTCCCCATTTTGGGACATTATAACATTACAGAGTGTTATGCCTACCAGAGTAGCCAGATAGGGGTGACCAAGATTTCAGGAGATATTGAGGGGTTTAATGGGTCCAACTTGTATCGTTCATCATCAGGATCCATTCCTCACAACTTGGCTTTGGTTTTGTTGCATTTCGACGATTTCTGTAATTTTGAGTTATTATGGGTCATACCTTAATTAAATTCACTAAGAAGGTCATAATGGGAATATTACTTGGAGAAACCTCTTAGTGTAATATCTCATCGGAATCAGGAGGAAGAGCATTGCAGGATAAGATGATGAGAAGTGACTTTCAGTGGCCGGAGAAGCCATAAGGATGGATAAATCACTTTTTAGAGGTAAAATGGTTAATTAATTAATTAATTAATTAAGTGATTTAATCATGGAATAATAAAGCAAATTAAAAGTCACTTGGACGGAAAGGTCAACAATGAATTAGGGTTTCAGGAAGCTATAAAGGAAGGGTAAAGAAACCTAATTCATTATTATGCTATGTTATGATTTGATGTTGAGAAAGTTCCTAGAGGAGGAGGAGATTTCGACCTCTACTGTTTTGTGGATTTCTGGAGGAAACCACCACCATTGATCGGTTTTGGTGTTGAGAGACACACCCTATCCCATCAGAGATACCATCCAGGTATTTCACCATGCGATTAAGGAGTATCCAGTTTGCAGTATTGCACAACTCAACCAGTGAGGGCACAAGGTTAGAGAGAGGGTTTGTGTAGCTGCACGAGATCATAGCTCGTATTGCAGATCCCTTTCGACCCATTTGAGAACCATCCAGGGTGCATATATTGAGCCACCTACCATTAGATTATGATGGGGGAATCCTTTAGGGCGCAACATTCATCCATACAAGGCGTAGCTCTTGTGAAAGGATAGTTGGGGTTATAGACATAGTATTAGATCAGATATGAGGAAACCCCTTTGACCCAATTCAACATTAGCCAGGGAAAACATTTTGAGACATATAGTAGCCAATTTCATTGGTGGAATCATTTGGGCGCACTCAGAGAGCCCAGGAGGTGCACAGACCCCCAAGGGGTGAGATTTAGAGCCTCAGAGGAAATATCTTCCATCCGACAGTCACCAGGATCAGTATAGAGGATAGGGTTCTTCTATTGAGACAATTTCCAACTCATTTCGACAGTTATTGTAGCACACCTTTTCTGTTACTAAGGTTTAATCATTGTTAAAATAAGACTATAACACCACTTTATACATAACTCATACAGATGTTATTTAACCCACATGCATTTAAACAATAAACACATTCAACACAGAGTATTCATATGAATTACTGCCATAATTAGCAATCAATTAGATTTTCATATTAATTCATATACACTGCGGAAAACATGATACATAAGCAGCACAGTCATGCAAAACATAATTAAAGCATAATCAGATACTTATCTTTATCAATGGTAGATTCCACCAACCAAGTGCAGGCCTCCACGAACCTCCCAGCCTTAGACCACACTGCTCATCAACTCAGCAGTGGGTCACCCCCGAGCTGGGACTAAGCTCCACCCCGAGACAAGGAAATCTAGGCTAGGCTGAGGTTACAGGAAAAACAACACATAACCACAAGGAAGGAATTCTCTCCAAGGAACCTCCCATGCTCACTACCCACAGACCCTCATTCCCCACATGTCTGTTCCACCCCAGGAGTATACACCTTCTATGTCACCTGGACAGTCCTTCGGTTGCTAATCTCCCTTGCCTTGGGTACAGGAACAGGCCAGACTGGAAGTCTCTGGGCTCTATGGTAGCTACAAGGTTCCTTCCAGGAGTTCTCTCCTTCCTCTGTGCACTCTCTCACCTGGAGGGAGTCACTCACAGGCCCAACAACCTGTTCTTCCAATTTCAAACACCTCTCTCACCTGGAGAGAGTGTTGTACAAACTGGCCAACAAGCCACACAGGAACAAACAATACATGTCCACCACAATCCATGGGAATCCATACACGAACACCCCAGGGTAGCTCCAGACAGGTGCAACAGTATAACTAGGCTTAGCAGGGATGAGACACTTATGTTTTCCTCAATTTGGCAGCATGGGGTAGACTCACACTCTGGATTCTCAGGGATGCATGACGAGTCATCCACGCAGGGGTCGATTCAGACTCCGCGATTTAGAACATAGAAGGGGTGTACCAGCTTTCCAGAACAAACACAGACTCCTTCCCAAAATCAACACGGGCTTCTCATTCAGGGAATGTACACACAGGTTTTCTCAGAGCCAAACACAGGCTTTTGAATCACAGGGATGCACGAAGGTTCTCTACAGGAGTCGGGTTGGTAGTACTATCCCAGGCTCCGTACGCGGTCAGATGATTGGGTAGAATGGCGGAGAGACCCTTCTCACGGCTCACCCTGGCCATTTTATTCACATGCATCAGGGTTGACACTTGTCACCCATGGAAATGCATGCGTTCCACCAGCACAAATCACCCTTGTATGTACTCCCTTACCAAAACTTAGGATAAACATAAAATGCACATGTCTTTTGGGGATAATATTAAAATATTATTCCTAGGCTTAAGCTCCCTAGGCTTAGCCCCCAGGCTCAACACTTATCCCCTTTCCCACCTTCCAGCCCCTAATTCCTTGCCCACTCTGTGGATGCTCAGTCCCCCTTCACTCATTCATCATGGTTGGTCTGCACCTGGTGGTGTTTATATTTTATTAAATGTTCTGCATACATACAAGTACAACATCAGGCTCCTGACCTTCAACACTTAGGCTCCCTGGCCTAACAAACACATAAGTCTCCAGCTTATAAGAACTTGGCTCACCAGCCTATAAAACATAATCACAATTCCTTTCAGAACTTGGTTTACAATGGGGCTCGGCCTTGGGGACACTACAGTTATAGCCTTCCAGACGAGTTTTCCAGTTTGTAGTGGTTACCTTGCTTCTCTGAAACTGTCAATTTTGTTGATCTATCCGTGCATGCATTAGATTTTCCTTCATCTTCTGGTCATGAGTATTTTATGTTATTTTATTGTATTCCAGTGACAATCCATGATATCTAAATTATGACTATTTTCTATATTTCTAGTATATCATTGCATTTCCCTGCTTAAATATCATAATACATATTATTGGGCAGTTTTTGTTCCTTATTTCTGCATGCATCATATATATATATATATATATATATATATATATATATATTGTTTAAACCATAATGTATAACATGAAAATGTGATAATCACAAAACATCTCAAGCACATAACTAAAATGCATCCAAAAACCCCCATAGTATCATATCTGTGAGACAAAAAACTAGATCAGCAGTAGATATCCAGATCAACTGGATTTGGGATATTTCAGATAGTACATACATGTCACAGGTGGAAGTGGACATTCCCTTGCATAATGTTTTGGTTATTGGTAATTGTGGCATACTACTAGACCTATGCCTCTTCCAAATCCTCCTCTACCTCGTCCTCCACCTCTATATCTAGTTCGATCTCCTCTCAGTGCGTGGTACTAAGGTACCTGATTATACTGCACGGGGTTATACCGTGGCTGTGCATTATTATGTTGTGGATGCACAGTGTTGTATGGAGGTGGTACCTGGTTAAAATAAGGTGCATCTTTCCATGTCATCATTTCTTCTTGCACCCTATAGGTTTCTGAAGTTATTTCCCTCATTAGGTCCATTGTCCTATAGTCTTTATCATCATGACCCACTGATTTGAAAAAATTGCAGTATGAATTCTTGGGTACTATCTGATACTTCTGCATCATGGGACAATGATATGGATAATTCCCATGTGTCTTACAGATCTCACACCATGGTCCTCCTATTGGTAAAGGGTTCGGTACTCTTATTTCCATGTACTGTGCGAAAGTTGGGCATTCATTCTTATGGTGTCCTTTTGTCCTGCATGTGGTACACCACACATATTCTCTTTTCTCTTTGCCCTTGTTTTGGTTCAGGTGAAATTTGAGGTTCTTCAAATCCTCCTTCAGCTCCTCTATTGTTGGATCTTTCTTTTGATACTAGTTCTCTTCCAGTTGTAGGCTGCCTGCAAATCCTCTTCCTGAGTTTGAAACTTTTGCCGCCTCAATGAGTATTTCAAATGTGGTAACACTAAATTCACAAAGAGATGTCTATGTTGCATGTCATTCATGACATACTTCAACTTACCCTTCAATCGTTTGAACCTATGATCAATATCCCAAATAGACTCTCTTGGTTTCTATCTGATTTCAATCATCTCATTCATGTATTGATCTTTTGAACTAGGCATATGAAACTCATTTACCAGTAGCTTCTTGACATCTGCAATCATCCTTATTGTTCTTGGTGGACTGCTTACATCTAGGCTCATGTACCATTCCATTGCGTGTTCTCTGCTACACTATAAGACTTCACGATATCTACTGCAAATTCGGTGATAAACCCTGCAACAATATTGTCTAACTAGAAATCTACTGCGTGCGTGAATTTGTTGTTAACTTGTTGTAACTACGCTATCTCCACAAGATTCCACTCGAGCTTTCTGATTGGATTTGTAGGGTGGTTTTCTTTCAACCTCAATAGCCACTCCTGCAACAAATCTGATAAATCACAGAAGAATACCTCATGCAGTTCGCTCAACACGTACTTGTCCAGATATTTACGCGATGTTATCTTAGGGTTTCTATTATCCTTTTGTGCAAATTCTATCTCCTTTGTTTTCAACCATCTTTTGATCTCCGCCTTCATTGGATTCCATAGTCGGAACATTCCCTTTTTATACCTTCATTCTCCACATGCTTCTTCCACGGATCCCATTCACTCACTCCCATGCAGTTCCATCCAACAAAAGAATCATTTGTTGGTTATTATTCTCTCTAGCTACTTCTTGGGCTAAGTCAGGTTTAGATCTGAACAGCTTTCCAACAAAACCCTCTAAAGCTATCGACCCTTCTTGTGAACCAGAAGGCAACACAACACACATAATGTAATACGCATTCTCATTCGAGACAGTTCTATGGGTGATTGCAATTCTTAGGTGCTTGCAGTCTAAGAAAGAGTGGGGATCCAGGATTGGATTTGATCTTCATATGGTCTTAAATTGATTACTATGTCTATTATTATTAATATCCACTCATTTGTAAGCTTATACATGCATTCTATAATATCTAGCTAACCATTAACAGAAAGTAAACATGCATTCACTCATCAAACAATACACAAGTTTTACCATGGTTCACCCCCTCCTGGGCTATGTCCACAAAGATCTGGCTTCTTATTCTCTTTTATTTAGATTTCTACAAAATATGGCGCCGCGAGCACTATAGTTACAATCATACAATTATGAAACAGGTTCCACAACCTCTATGAGGTAGACTTTAGCACACCAGGCTCCTCACCCTATGATCTAACCCTCAAGATCTAGCTACCCGACTCTTCTACAGCTCAACAACTTACAAAAAAGTATCACAACAGTTTCTTACAATTCAAAATTAACTTGAACCAACAACAACCACTTGGGACCCTGAACCAGACCTCCTAGGTTCTTATTTATGCTAGTTTACAAGTTTACCAACTATTACAATATCTTACCAAAACCGTAACCCTAGCATGGTTAGGTTTTCCTTCTTGTGCTCCTTGCATGCTTTCCTCCTTTGCATGTGGATTTCCCTTGCACGTGTTTCTTTTCCCGCTAGTTGTTCTTCTCTAAAATTGGGTATTTCCTCAAAATAGTCTTTTTCCCAACAATCTTACTGGGTCTAGGTCTTCCAAGGTGCCTCCAAAGGCAATGCCCTTCTTTTTCCATGGTGCAAATATTTAGTTTCTTCTTACCCATGGTTGGGGTTGCAACATCCATATGTGGGATTTAAGCCCTCATGAAGGTCTGAGCTAATCATTCCCTCATGTGTACCTGTCCACCGAGAAAGGTCCTGCAGCAACAAGTACACCCTATAGGGGTTCATAAGTCATAGGGATCATAGCATGTAAATCACATCCAATAATTGAATTACTGAAACATGTGCATCAGACCCCCTTTAACCCAAAAAAATGTTCAAAGACATTATGCAATTTTACAAGTTAGGTTTGGAGAAGGTCTCAGGTTGTCCTATTGGGATAACCTCCCTTAAGTTTGGGGTGTCAGTGTTTCATGGAAACCTGCACAGGATACCTAGCTAAAGCATACACAAACAAAGATTATCAAGAAAAGGAAGAGAGATACAATATGAAGAATGAAAATCAATGTATATTATGATTTGTTCAATGAGTGAGTGATATTCACTCATATAGGCAATGACATCCTATAATTAAGAAAAGTGAAGAAGCAATGAGCTGCAGTGAGCTTTTCTTAGGAATGCATGCATAATAGTGATGGTCTAAAAATAGAACTAACTCTAGTGAGCTTCAATAGGAAATAGTAAAGTACGGAAAGGGTCTAGTACACTCCCATTGAACTAGTGAGTCGGAAATAGAAATCTCCAACACCCCCCCTGAACATCACTATGGATTAAACAATGAGTCCCGACTACTAGGCCATATTAGGTACTCATCTACAATGCAACTAATGAACACTGATAAATGTGAGGAAAGAAGGAAAACCACGTGGGAATAAAAACCCTCCCTCAAAAGACAATGCATTAAAAGAAGAAAGTGGCAGTTGTTGCTAGGAAACTGTGTTCTTCACTCCAAGATGTTCCGGCAAAGTCTGAAACTTCATCCTAGTGAAGGTCTTGGTGAACATGTCGACAATATGTTCATAGAAAGGACATAACTGCAAATCAATGATCCTATCATGTACTAAATCTCTGATGAAATGCATGTGGACCTCAATGTGTTTGGTTCAATGTCATTGTACTAGATCTCTGCAAAATCTTAGTGTACTCTGATTGTCATACCATATGATAGTCGGACAGTGAAACGGGATACCAAGCTTGGTAAGGAAGTGTTGAAGAAAAAGTGTCTAAATGACACAGTTGACTACTCCTCTGTACTCGGACTCTACGGAAAATAAAGCAATGGTTGATTGCTTCTTACTTGACCTGCAAATTGGGCCTGACCCCAAACTAAGAGTGTACCCGAACGTGGACTTGCGATATGTGATATCACCAACCCAATCTGAATCTGTGAAGGCTATGAGATCTAATGCACAACCAACTGCATAGTGAATCCCATAACTCATGGTTTCTGAACATATCTGAGGATGTGCTTGGAAGCCTTCCAATGCAGATCATGGGGTCCCTGCATGTATCGGGAAACTTCTTCTACCGCATATGAGATATCTGGATGGGTGTGGGTGAGATACAAAAGACTCCCCACCAACTTTCGATACAAAGTGTTGTCCACTAATGGTGTATCCCTACCATCCTCAAGTCTGATTCCAGATAAGGAGGGTGTAGGTGTAGACTTACAGTCTGTCATGTGGAATCTATCCAAAAGATCATTGACATACTTAGCCTGAGAAAGTTTGATGCTGGAAGAATCCTGACAAATATCAAGACCAATAAATAAGAGTAGTGGACCCATGTCCATCATAGAGACCCTATCATGCAAAATATCTTTGACCAAGGCAATGGTTGAAGCAGAGCTACCAGCGATCAAAAGATCATTAACATAGAGTACTAAAATCATCACATAGTTAGTTTTCCTCATCATGTAAAAATTGGAATCAGATTTATATCTAACAAAGTCATGTGAAAGAAAGTAAGAATCCATCTTTGCATGCCATGCTCTAGGTTCATGCTTGAGGCCATAGAGAGACTTCTTCAGTCTGCATACTAAAGATGAGTTTTGAATGAACCTCTGCAGCTGTTCCATGTAGATATCCTCTGAAAGGTCACCATGAATAAAATCATTCTTCACATCCATCTAGTGTATGTACCATCCTTTGTTTATTGCAATGGCTAGATCTAAGTGAATGGAGTCCATATTTGCTACAGGAGAAAATGTCTCATCATAATCTATCCCATGAATCCATTGAAATCCTTTTGAAACTAATCTGGCCTTGTACCTGCTCACCTGACCATTTGCTTCTCTCTTGGTCCTATAGACCCATTTTCATTTGACAAGTTTCCTCCCTGGTGAAAGCGGAACCAGATCCCAAGTCTAATTCTCTAGGAGAGAGTCATGCTCTTCCTGCATGGCTACTTCCCATAGTGGATTTCCAATAGCTTCACTGTAGGTATGTGGATCAAAAGATTGAACCATATAGCAATGCATGGGCATAGTTGGTTGATAAGCTGAAAGTACATGAGAAGGATCCACATGATGAGATTGAGTCCTCGAATCCAATGGATCCCCTGCAAGGTTTCCTACTGCCTAAAGTGTGGGTTGTGCTCACTTGGGCATTTGCTGAAGCTCTAATGCTAGCTCCTCATTTGGATGTACTACCTACTCATCTGCATGTACAAAATCCTCTGAATCTATGTCTGAATATGTATCATCTGAGGTGTGGAATCATCATCTCTAATGTCTGGAACTGATGGAAGCACAAGAGTCTCTGCATGTTTCATTGGAGGTGCATGTAAAGGAATCTCCTCAAATTGAACACTGTGCTCAATGATGAGTCGGTCTATAGAGGGATAAATCAATCTGTACCCCTTCACATCACCTAGATATCCCACAAAGGTGCAAGGTGTTCTCTATGGATCTAAGGCTTTCCTCTTTTCAGAAGGAATATGGGCCCATGCTCTAGATCCAAAGATGCAAAAGTGTGTGACATCTGGTGTGTCACTTGTCCAAGCCTCAAAAGGTGTCCTATCCTCAACAAATATGTGAGTTTATCTGTTTTGTATGTAAGCAACACAGTTAAGTGCCTCAGCTCAAATCTTGGAAGGAAGTGATCTTGCATGCAACTAGTCACCTCCTTGAGAGACATGTTCTTCCTTTTAGCAACTCCATTATGTTGTGGAGTGTATGGAACTAGGTGCTGCAACTGGATATTGACTTCATGACAAAGATTCTGAACATATTTCTTGTCGTACTCCCCCCCATTGTCTGTACGAAGGATCTTGATTTTATTCCTAATTTGTGTCTCTACTAGATATTTGAAGTCAATGAGATGCTCAAAAACTTCAGACTTTTTCCCGAGAAAATAAACCCAAGTATAGCGTGAGTAATCATCAATAAATTTAAGAACATACCTTACTTTGTTGATGGACGGATGTGGAAATGGACCCATGAGATCACTGTGAACAAGCTCCAAGGAAAAGGAGGCTCTCCTTTCCTTCACCTTTTCAAACTTCTCTTCAGGATTCTTGCCAAGACTGCATCCTTCGCAAACCACTTCAGAAAAGTGAATGTTTGGCAAGCCTTTGACCATTCCTTGCTTGGAAAGTTGTTGCTTGTACCTAAAGTTTAAATGACCAAATCTCTCATGCCATACTCTACTACTATCATTAGCATGTGTAGGTAGCAAAGAAGAGTCATATTCAGTAAACTTAGTGAACTTATACAATCGTGATTTGTGATCTACCTCACCAACTGCAATAATGGAACTGTCATGCATGTCAAGTACAGTAACTGAATCTGACGTAAATTCAACCCTTTTACCTGTTTGAGTGATCTGATAAACTGAGAGAATATTTATAGAAATCTTTGGAACATGTAAAACATTCTCAAAACCTCCATTAGGGAGTTCCACTCTTCCTTCTCCTGCAACTGCTATTGGAATATCATCCCACATGAGAATAGGAGGTCTAGAGCATGAACTCAAAGAAGTAAAAACTTCCTTTTTAGCTTCCATATGATGTGATGCACCAAAATATATAATCCATGAATCAAATGATGAATTAATTACAACCAGAGCATGATGATTACCTTTCTTAGGTGCATGTTATTCTTCCTTCTTCTTCTTCTTTGCTCCTTTAGGAATGAAGTCTCCAAGGTTATTCTTCTGAAGTACCTGTGTCATAAGATTGATATGCTTCTTCATGCATGTGGATTCTTTATGATTCATTTTATTGCAATATGTGCACTTCTTTCACTTCTTCTTCTTCCTTTTGGAATTTGAATAATCTTTGGAACCTGAATAATCCTTGAAGGGTTTGGAATATCCCTCCTTCTTTGACTCTGGATGTAATAGCTCCTTTTGTTTTTCTTCAATTTCTAATTGGATGACCCTTTTCCATCATTCATGGTGAGTGCATGTGCTTTGGGATATTTCATGAGGCCCATCTGTATGAGTTTTTCCTTCTCTTGTGTGAGAGACTCAATGAACTAAGCCATCGTAGTCATTTTCCAATTTTCTCCCAAAAGACATCTTCCAGAATGGAAATTGGAGACATATACAATGTATTTTGGTCCTAGCTTGGCCAAGATTGTTAGAATAAGTTGTTTCTCTTGTGTATACTTGTCAATACCACATTCACCCAAGCTTAATATGAAATATTTAAATTTAGTAAATAAATCTTGTATATTATAAAAACTTTTAGGGTCTAAGCTATTCAACTCTACCTCAAGCGTATGACCTCACATCTCATCCTGCTTTCCAAAGAGTCCTTCCAAGGTGGTCCAAATCTCATTTGGAGTATTTCATGTGGAAAAATAAGACCATAAATTAGTGGATATTAACTCAAGAAGTAGTCATGTGGCCTCATTCTTACGGTTCACCCATCTGGTCTTCTCAAACACTGATGTAGGTTTTGTTTTTATCACCATCGTCAAATTGTACAATCCTTTTCTTTTGAGTTGGAATGTGGCCTTCGAATTCCATTAAAAATAGTTGCACTTTGTGAGTATTATCACCAAACTTGATTTAAGAAGTTTCATCTTCTTCATCCCTGCTATTGATTCTGAAAAGATCTTGAAAACCCATATCGTGGATTCCGAGATATGACTGACGGTTCTATGGTAGCTATAGATATGATAAAACAGATATATATCCTAAAATACGATGTGGGTTTTGGATATTTTTGGTGAGAAAGAGAATCCCTATGTCATACGTCTTTGGTCAAAATTTCAACCCAACCCAGATCGTGGATTTCGATATATGGTTTTTTACTATAGAAAACCAATTTTCTAGAGTGTCTCACCTTGACAATGGGCAGACTGAGAGAACATCGCACCCTAGTGAAGGATACTATCAGAATATGTCACACCCTAGAAATGGATAGGCTACGTTGATTTCGAAAAACTAAACGTCACACCCTGGTGAAGAATACATTGCAACAATGTCGCACCTTGGATGTGTAGAAGCTGCATCGATTCCTGGAAAAACAAATTCATAATTTCGAGTGCAACCGTCGCACCCTAGCAATGGATAGACTGTGTCGATTCCAATTGTTGCACCTTTCGATAGGGATAGGCTGGGACTCTAGTGGAAATTAGGTTTACTCAATAATTAAATCCTCTTTTGCTCTTCTCTGGCTTGTCTAGGTTGCTTCAAGCAACTTAGCTCTGATACCATGTCAGTGTTTCATGGAAACCTTCACAGGAGACCTAGCTAAATCATACATAAACAAAGCTTATCAAGAAAAGGAAGAGAGATACAATATGAAGAATGAGAATCAATGTATATTATGATTTGTTCAATGAGTGAGTGATATTCACTCATATAGGCACTGCCATCCTATAATTAAGAAAAGCGAAGAAGCAGTGAGATGCAGTGGGATTTTCTTAGGAATGCATGCATAATAGTGATGGTCTAAAAATAGAAAGTCTAAAATAGAACTACCTCTAGTGAGTTTCAGTAGGAAATATAAAAGTAAGGAAAAGATCCAGTACACTCCCATTGAACTAGTGAGTCAGAAATAGAAATCTCTAACATGTGTTTCCCAGGTGGGAGCCAATCCAAGTCATGTAAGTGTATGAGGTGGCATGGGGTAAGTGTTTGGACATGAGGTGCAGTAATAACAAGGAAATATAAGTCTTACTTGTGGGTGCATTTGTAGAGGTCCAGTTGCACCTTCTCATAAATGCAATTGTTTCCTAGCCCATTCATTTCCTTTTATTCTTATCTTTAGTTATTTTAATCTTTTGTTTTTGTGCTTCAAGGGAAAATTGAGGGCCACTGTCCTGGCTTGATGACCAAAGGTGACAGTGTTATCCACAAACAATTCACAGAGATGAGAAGGTTGGATTGTGATGAGACCCCCTTTCTCTTGGCTATGCCACCAAGAGCCACTACCTTGGTTTGGTAACTAGATAGGTGGTAGTGTCATACCGCTACATGCCCATGGTCATAATAGGTCGGCTCGTGATGAGACCTCCTATACACCAACTAGTACCTTGATTTTTTATGTATATTATGGTTCCCCTTTTACTGAGAATTTTTTAACTTCTTTCTCGGGAATCCCTGGGCAAAGCATCTCAAAGGTTTCAACATTGGCTTTTAACTCTTACCAACTACTTTTACCCTCTGGGCCTTTAGCCCCTTCTTCCGAAAAGGCAAGGTACAACCCTTCCTAGCGTGGCCAACCCCAATGCCCGAACAAAGGTAGGGAGAGATGAGAGTAATAAATATGGAAAGTGGTAAGTATGGAGGGAACAAACAATGACCTTTCACAGACCCACCCAATGGAAACCCATCCTAAAGGGAGATCAACTTACTAGGGCACCATGTCACCCTTCTAGATATGAACAAGGAAAAGAGCATAATTTCCAAGCAAGCGTCATGAAACGAAGAAGAATTCAATGTAACATATTCAAGTCTTCAAAAATCAAAGTGACACATACCATGATACCCAGACTCATTACCTCATGGAGCAAGACTTACTGCTACTTCAGGACCAGGCTGGTGGGATGGATACTACTACTGCTAATAAATGGACTGCACTGAAGAAAAGAGGGGCCCTCCGGGGCCATGCTCAAGTCGTTCGGATCTCAGTACTCCATGTCTAGGAATTTTGGGCCTTGAGATGTGATCTCCATAGTTATCCCTAGGGTAGGGGATAAAAATCCCTAATTATAGCAGTAAACAAGAAAATATATCAGTAAGAAAAACAACTAATTAATGCAGATTCAACCACTTAAAGCATCAAAGATTTGTTTGGAAGTGAAGCAATAAAACATGTATATTTTTTCCAACATTTTAGCACAAGATTTAGTGATATTATAGAGTTTTTATATTATTTTTTCAGAGTAAGTTTGTAACAACCAAGTGGTTGTAGAAATTTTTTTCTACAACGACGAGTTTAACCACGAAAAACAAACAAGTAATTCGGCATATTTCCACGATTAAATTGCAAGTTGGAATCAAAATAGAAGATAATTTGATGCATCCCTAATGGTTGTAGTTTTTATTTATCTATATCTCAAGATCCACTTGACCAATTTAGACTCCCTAGAGGCTTTGACAAGATTAAAGCATATAGAAAATATCCCAACTTAAACAATTTCAATATCTCATGATTCTACATATCCCAATGCAATGATTTTCTTTCTCCAATGCAAGAGATTAGTGCCTTTAACTATTGGGTTATGGATTATTTAAAATGAAAGACCTAAGTTGTGCTATTTCATTGGGGGTGTAATCCCTTTTACTCCCCAAGGCAAGCAAAACTAGCTAGGAAAAACCTAGGAGGGTGTAACCCTTTGCTTCTCCTAGTATTCCTTTCTGCAACAAATTATTCCAAGACAATTATGATGGGATTAGTGGGGTTGTATGCACTTATACTCCCCAAAAATCTTAACAAATTAACCTTGTAATGAATAAAAGAAGAAATAACAAGAGAGTTTCCTTACCTAGTCCAAGCATTAACAAGATAAACTCCTTTAAACCAAGAGAGATCCACCATAAAAGAAAGAAATAGCCTCCAAGAAAGATAGCACCTTAGTTCTTCATCCAATAGCCAAGAAAAATCATCCCAAGAGATAGTAGCAAAGAGAGATAGACAAAATTGCCCAAGTAGGGCACAAATTTCAGCCAAATAGTATTTTCTCACAATGGGAGAGCTATGATAAAATGACAAGAGTTTGATCTTTATTTATACAAATCCTCCTAAAAGTGTTTGTCCACTTAATTTTAGGGTAACCACAAAGTAAGGGGTCAACAACCCTTACTTTTCCCCTTTATATTATCAAATTCAAATTTATCTTTAGAAGTGCATATAAGAAACCCTAATGTGGTGTCATCCCTCTAAAGGGTGACGTTTTGAACGTTTTGACACTTTTTGCAAGTCGTTGGAGTAAATAATGGAAGTCGTTGGGCCTTCTAGGGCCTCCCTCTCATGTGCTGGGTTTTCCTCCTTCACGCCAAGCCTTCTCCCATCAAAACGTGCCAAGTTTCCATGGTCAAAACCTTCACCACTAAAACCCTAGCCCTAGGGTGATGTCAAGCTCCTCAAGTGTGACATTTTGGCCTCAAGAGAAAAATGTTGGGTTGGAAATGGGCTAGGATAGATCCTCCAAGCTATCTCTCAGGCCTCCAAAGGCTACCATCATCGTCCAGTGTGTGGGCCATGGTATCCATCCTATGGGTTGTTGATGATTACAACTGCATGAGACATCCTCCAAGACACAGACCTGGGAGAGAGCCCATGAGTTGGGTGTGCCCATGAGATGCGTGCGTGGTTCCTATCTGAGACAGACCTGGAACTTTGCGATGGCCTCCTTTGTGCAAATATTTGAGATGATACTCAAGATGATTCTCTTGTGTAACACAGTGAGAAAGAAGATCTGTTGAGTTGGACGTGCCTGTCGCTGAGCACAGGTGAACGTGTGGAAAATCCCATGAGTTGGGTGCATCGTTCTGAGAAAAATATGGAATGATGTGTTAGCCTCCTCTGAGTCTAGAGTTGAGATGATGTGATACTCCAGATGATTCTCTAGTGTAACGCAGTGAGAAATAAGATCTGCTGAGTTGGAGGTGCCTATGGTTGAGCACAGGTGAACATGATCCTAGTTGCTGAGCACTAGTGAGTATGGTTCTCCTGTGAGATGCAGTGAGATAGAGATGTGGACATCCCTGTGGTTGAGCACAAATGTATGTGCCCCTAGTGGCTAGGCACTAGTGGGTGTATGATATCCCTTGCTATATTGTTCAAGAGTCAGACTTACCTGTAGTCCTATTTGTGATGTAAAGGGTACAGGTCGGCCCCACCATAAAGTGAAAGATAATTAATGTAAAAGATCATTAATATGGTAATTATTAATTATATTGTGAGTTATTTAGGTCAACCCTTTTGTTCCAATAGAAACCACTGTTGATAGTTTCAGTCTAATATAAGTAAAGGTAAATTCCCCATTGAGGAATCATATCACAAGTGTGAGTTTGGAAATTTCAGCAAACACCTATTCTTGGGAAAAGTGCACACCTCTCTTGGGCGCTAGTCTTCTAGGGTTTGTGAGAACCCTTTTGTGTGCTAGTATTTTATGATGGTGGAGGTCTTTATATTGAAGAATATAACAAAGGATTGGTTGGTTTTTCTTCCCTTGTTGAGAAGGGTTTCCCAAGATACTTCTTGTGTACTTGTGCAAGGTGTTTCATCTTGTGATCTTGGTTGCTGCAAAAAATTGGTTATGGTTTAAGTAAAATGATAAAAATGGAATGAAATTCATGATTAAGCCTAGCCTATTGAAAAATCAACACAGTTTCATAGCATAGGTCTTGAAGAACCCCTGCACAAGCATTTAAATCTAATACATACTTCTATTCTACAGTTCCATACGACCTCTATGGTTTCTGCAAAATTCGTATGAACCTCTCTTGTTTGGCCTTTTCAGCACCTTACACTTGGACGTTGTGGATGAAATTTGGATAAGGGTGTACGGCCTCCCTCAACACACCTCCAGAGACTCTCAAAGTGAAATTCCGAGGATTTTGAATTTTTGGCCCTAGGGTTTCTAGGGTTCCACAATTTTCTGTAACAATCTTGATCTTAGGGTTTCTGCAAATCATTGAAGAAACGTTTCAGCTCAACAGTATTCCTGTGACACTCTCAAAGATTATTTTTGGCAGTCATACGCCCAAAAAAACCTAAGGTTACTAGTCTAACCTAGCCATTAGGTTTTCTAAGTCCAGTTGGCGAGAGTTTGTGAAGAAATATGAAAATATGAAGAACAAAACTTTAGTGGAAGATAGGCTTGATGGATCAAGCAACTTCAACTCCTGGAAATCAAGGTTTCAGTTCACCCTTGAAGAATATGAACTTTTGAGTGCAATACTAAATACTTTACCAGAAACAACTACCGATGAAGAGAAGGAAATAAGAAGGGAAGAAGATGTCAAGGCAAGGAAAATAATCATCTACTCAGTAAGTGATCATCTCTTACCTTGTATTGCCAACCTGGAGACAACTTATGAAATGTATGAAGCACTGAAAGATATGTTTGAAAGTGTCAACACCCTCATAGCCCTTACCTTAAAGGGCTAGCTTCAAAGTACCAAGATGACAAAAGGTGATACAGTTGGTACCTTATTTATGAAGATATCAAAGATTAAAGATCAGCTAGGTGCCATTGAAGAAATCATGTCTGACAAAGAACTTGTCTTATCCATTCTCAAAAATATTCCAAAACACTAGGAACATTTTCTTCAAAGCATCAGTGGAAGAGAAAAATTACCAACTTTTGATCGTCCGTGGATAGACTGTACTCAAGAAGAACTTAGACTTAGAAATAGAGGAGTGGAAGACTCCCCTGATGACAACCATCCTCTTGCACTTCATACAAAGAAAGGAGGAAGATTCAAAATAAGCTTCATAAAAACATTTAGAGATGAGAAGACTCCATCAGCTTCAGGTCATAATTAGAGAAGAGATGTTTCAAAGATTCAATGCTTCAGATGTGACAAATATGGAAAATATGCAAGAAATTTTCCAACCAGGAAGAAAGGAAGACAATATGCTTCCACCATTGACATTGATCCAGAACCACCTCAAAAGGATGAAGATAAGAGAGATGAGAATTAATTCCTCTAAACAAAATATAGAATTGAGCATGACTACAGATCCAGGTAAATTGTTTGATCATTAAAATTATAGTTGATTGCATTCTTAATAAGTGATGGGTATTATTTCTAGTATGGGAGCCCTCATGACTTGGACCATTATCCCTGGTACGAGAGTCCAAACCTTATTGATTGATTATTATGCTAGTCAGTAGAGCACCTAAAGACATAAAATATCTAGCAAACAAGTAAAAGAAGACATCCATACTTCAAACTTCATAGGGATTTACTTGACTAAGAGGGAGTCAAACAAAATGAGAAGAAGGAAGAGATATTACCTTCTCCCTTTCAACAATCCAGAGGGAAACAATTATTGATCCAGTTGATATTCCTAGGGACTTTGCAATAGGCCATAAAAGGCCTACCTAGGCTCAACAAAATCTGTAGGAGGCAGAGGAACATACAATCCCCTCAAGTCACATTCCGAGAGAGCAAAAGAGATTTTCGAGCTACCCTTCAACCATGAGCCACTTCATTGATTCTGAGCCTTCTTGTCATGGAGAAGCGCCAGGGGAACAAGTATGGAAAGATGCAATGACAAAAGAATACCAGTATATCTTAAAGGATGATGTATGAGATATTGTTTCGAGACCAGAACGGAAGTCCGTGGTGACTTCCAAGAGGATCTATAAGATCAAGCATGCAGCTGATTGAAGTGTCGAGAAATACAAAGCAAGATATGTAGCCAGAGGATTCCCACAAATAGAGTGAGTTGTCTATGATGAGACACTTGATCCAGTAAGCCCGATACACTTCCATCTATACTACCATCCACGAGTTGGAAACTGCATCAGATGGATGGATTCTTGATAAGTTTGGGTTTCAACAAGAGTGTTTTTGATCCAAACCTATATTATTACATTGTTGGTGACGAGAGCCTGATTTTGATGACTTATTCAAGAAGCTTTGTTGTTGAATAAAAGCAAGATTTGACTTCTAATTTTGAGATGAAGGATTTGGGTATGATGCACTACTTCTTGGGACAAGAAGTATGATAGAGGATTGATGAGAGTTTTCCTGATTCAAGGAAAATATATAGTGGCGATATTAAAGAAGTTCATTATGACTAAATGCAAATCCATGCCTGCACCGATGGTGATTAATTTAAAGAAAATAAATGATGATGATTCATATGATATTGATCCACAACTAATTAGATCATTGATGTATCTGGTTAACACCAGACCAAATATATGATATGCAACAAATGTGCTTAGTCAATCCATGAGTCAGTTGAGACAGACTCACTGGATATCAGTAAAGCATGTATTTAGATATATGCAGGACATAGTTAGATAGGGCCTGAGATATGCCTCCAGTGTGAATTTGAGTTTGCAGGAATATGCCGATACAGAATAGGAAGAGAGTACAGTGGAAAAAAAGAACACATCTGATTATTTTTCTACCTTGGAGTTTGCCATGGTTTCCTGGTGCAACATGAAACAAACCTCTGTGGCCTTGAGTACCACAAAAGCAGAGTATATAACATTAAGTGTGCGAAGCAGTGTGGATTCACAAGCTTCTGAAAAATTTACTTGATCATGAGATGGATTCTATGATTATAACCAGAGTTGTGTGAAGCCCTTTGAGAACCCCTTGTTTCATGATAGATCGAAACACGTTGAGATAAAATATCATTATATTAGAGATATGGTGCAGAGGAAAACAATACACGTACAATACCTCCCTACACATGAGCAGATTGCAGATGTATTCACCAAACCGCTTGCCAAAATGAATTTTGAGTACTTCAGTGAGAGACCTGTCCTGGTGAAGATTACCCCCTTATATAAGAGGGAGTGTTGATGATTACAGCCAAGACGAAGTCCAAGTAATTTAGTGAGAGACTTGGCCTGGTGGAGAATGCCTCCCTAGATGAGAGGGAGTGTTGATGATTATAGCTGCGTGAGACATCCTCCAGGACACATACCTGAGAGAGAGCCCATGAGTTGGGTGTGCCCATGAGATGGGTGTGTGGTTCCTATCTGAGACAGGACTGGAACATTGTGCTGGCCTCCTCTGTGCAGAGAGTTGAGATGATACTCTAGATGATTCTCATGTGTAACGTAGTGAGAAATAAGATATACTGAGTTGGACGTGCCTGTGGCTAAGCACAGGTGAACGTGTGGAAAATCCCATGAGTTGGGTGCATCGTTCTGAGACAAAGGTGAAACGAATTATTATCCTCCTCTAAGTAGAGAGTTTAGATGATGTGATACTCCAGATGATTCTTCTATGTAACGCAGTGAGAAAGAAGATCCGTTGAGTTGGACGTGCCTGTGGCTAAAAACAAGTGAACGTGATCATAGTGGTTGAGCACTAGTGAGTGTGGTTCTCCTGTGAGACGCAGTGAGATAGAGACGTAGACATCCCTATGGCTGAGAACAAATGGATGTGCCCCTAGTGGTTGAGCACTAGTGGGTGTATGAGATCCCTTCTATATTTTACAAGAGTCAGACTTACCTATAATCCTATTTGTGATGTAAAGGGTATAGTTTGGCCCCACCATAAAGTGAAAGATGATTAATGTAAAAGATCATTAATATGGTAATTATTAAATATATTGTGAGTTATTGAGGTCAGCCCTGTTGTGGAAATAGACACCACCGTTGATAGGTTCAGTCTAATATAAGTAAAGGTAAATTCCCCATTGAGGAATCATATCACAAGTGTGAGTTTGGAAATTTCAGCAAACACCTGTTCTTGGGAAAAGTGCGCACCTCTATTGGGCGCTAGTCTTCTAGGGTTTGTGAGAACCCTTTTGTGTGCTAGTATTTTATGGTGGTGGAGGTCTTTATCTTGAATAATATAGCAAAGGATTGGCTCGGTTTTCTTCCCTTGTTGAGAAGGGTTTCCCAGGTTACTTCTTGTGTACTTTGTGCATGGTGTTTCTTCTTGTGATCTTGGTTTCTACAACAAATTGGTTATGGTTTAAGTAAAATTCTAAAAATGGAATAAACTTCATGATTAAGCCTAGCCTATTGAAAAATAAACATGGGCTTCATGCCCCAATGAATCCCAAGCTAGGCTTGCTCTTGCAAATCTGTCCACCAAGCAAGGTCCTGCAAAGATAATGAATATTCCATCCAAGGATATCAAATCAAGTGCATCATGATAAGTAAATCAAATCAATACAAAATCCACCCAAGCATGTGCATCAAAAACCACCTCATCAAACTAAATAAGTGCTCAAAGACCCTATGCAATTTTCCAAGTTTGTGTATGGGAGGGTTGACAAAGAGACCTATTGGGTGAATCATACCTCAAGTTTAGGAGTGTTTCCCAAGTGGACTCCTATCTAGATCATGTGGACAAAGTGACATGGATGGGGGGAATAATTTTGGGTATGGGGTTCATGACATGCAAGGGATCGTAGTGTCTCATTTATGGGTGCCTTTGTAGAGGGTGTGTTGCACCTTCATTTTCAATGCAACCTTTTTCCAAGCCCATTTATTGTCTTTTGTTCTTTTCAGATGTTTCCAGGGTTAAGCCAAGGTGGGGCTTATACCTAAGCATGAAAAATAATTCTCACCTTGACTCTACCCTGGTCACATTACGCTTCTCCAAGTTGAAGACAATGTGTGGGGCTTCTACCTAAGCATGAAAAATATTTCCCACACACGCTCCACCTCGATTGGCATTTTGTATTAGTTATTTCACGGGTCCCATCAATTTCTTATGAGAGACATTTCATTGTCCTCATGATCCCTGGACGAGCATCTAGAAGGATCATGATTGGATTTTATCATTTGTCAGCTACAAGCCTCTCGACCTTCATCCCCTTCTTCCCATGAAATGAGGGACAATATCTTCTTGGGTCAGTACACCCAAAAATCCCAAAAGATAAGGAGATTTGGGGATGAAGTGTAGAAAGTGGCAAGTATGGTAGTGAACAACACGATGTCCTGTCAAGGGGACCTCCCAGTAGCAAACCTATCCCTAAGGGTGACCACTTACCAAGGTGTAATGTCAAACAGGGAAAATAGCATAATTTCCAAATAGACGTTACATAATCCAAAGCAGTTTTAAATGAAACAAACTCAGATGCCTCAAATATTGAAATGATACTCACCATAATACCTGACTTGTACCTCATGGAGCAAGACCCAATGTCTTCTGGAAACTAGCCGATGTGGTGGATACCCTCATGATTGAAGAAAATTGAGGTACTATGATGCTGCCAACTAAGGTCAGTCTTTGACCTCGAGATTGGCTCTAAATTTCAATCTCCAAAAATGTCCTTTGTTGTGTTTTAGGAAAGCAAACGGTTTAGTAACTTTATGCCCATAATTTTTATTGGTTAAGTGTTCTTTGAGGTTCCCTTGCAAGTGTTTTCGAACCGGTGGTTAGCACATGCAATATATCTCAAAACAAGTAACACTCCTCTAGATCTTTACAACACAAATAAGTTGATCTACACTCTAAGCATGCATGAAAATAGGACATAGGTATTTTTAGTCAACATGACCCTGGATAAAAACCCCCAGGGGAAAACCAGTGTGGAATGAAAGTATATATCATGATGATTTCAAACAATGAATACAATACAAGGTAACTCGGTATGATAGAAAGCTCCTCTCAAGCTTGTAGCACAGGTTCCAAGGTGAATGTGCCTAGATAAGTTCACCCTCCTTTCCTTATTTCTCTATCCATTGAAATGAAGCACCCAAGCTCATATGTGGCCCAATGAAGAATCCCTTCCACACAACCAACTTGTTGTGTGTCTCCTCCACCATGAACTAGACAGATCTAAGATCGGACAAGGCCTTCTAGTACCTGCTAGATGTGCGCCCTCCTCCAAGCAAGACCGATCACCATAAATAAATAAGGTTCAAAGACTCCATAGCTCCTCCATGGATGGAGGCTCCCAAGCTACCCTCTCTCAATGCTTCCATTCCCATCTCCATTGCTCCTCTCTACCTCTCCTAGTGAACAAATGAGTGAATGAGCCTCCAAGGCACCTATGCGCCCCTCTTAAACCTCCATAAGGATACCTAAGATTTGGATGGCTTGGATCTCCCCATGCCATCTCTAATCAAAGGTTGAGATCATCCCACAATAATCTCACTCACAAACCCACTTTGGGTTAAGTTCCCTAAGTTCACTTTATGTCTATTAATTCACCCATTTTGTAAATTAATTGTCACTTTTGGCTAAAAGTGACTAATTTCACTTTTGACTTAGGATTCCTAATTCAAAGTGAAATTAGACATAAAGTACAAGGTACAAAGGTACCAACATCTCCCTCTTGTGGCTAGAGGTTCAAAACCACAAGGGAACCACTTCCCGAGGTACACCAAAACTCAACAATGATGAACCTAAGCCCTGTGGTGGTGAGGCGGGTCTTCATCTGTGCAAGTGGACCTTGTTAGCCATATGTCTCTCGGCACTCCATGTCTGCAACCTGAGGGTCTTGAGACATCATCTCCTTAGTTATCCCTAAGAAATGGGGATAACAAGCCCTCCGGGCCCCCCACTACATCTCTAGCTACCTAACATATTTGAATGGTATCTCTATGGTCGAGAGTGAGGGAGGATCGTGCTCTTATGCCTGAATGATTCCGGTGCTCTGTACTCTAGGTAAGTGTTCAATCCTCTTGTTGTGTAATTTCATGGTGCAACAGAGTGGTTGTCTTCTTTCATACGCTCTTAGGTATCTTTGTCTGGTGTTGGCTTTTTATGAGGCTATTCTTTTTCTTTTGTATTCATTGGGAGGGGCTCAGTGTCTTTGTTTTCATCTAGGTTTCTTGTATTTTTATCACTGTGTGGTAGCAATCTTGTCACACTGATTTGTTGTGGTTCCCTTTTCTAAGGAAGTGTGGGCTGTATAATCTTGGTGTCTCAGCATGTTGGGGGTTTGTGTTTTTGTTTTTCTGGCTCAATTCAATTTTCTTAGTGGGCGAAAGGATTTTCACTTTTGGTTTGGATTTTCGTCTTGGTGAAGTGGAGTGGAGTTGGAATACCTTTTGTAGTCTGGATTTTTCCCCAGTTTCACATCAGTTCTCCACAACTTTGTTAAGAGGGGTTTTGGAGTTTCTTTGGTCATACCAGTCTTCATAATCTTTAGTAGAAAACAAAGGATTCCTTTTGGATTTGGGAATATAATGGATCCCCAAGATATCAGAGATGTTTGCAAGGTTTGGAGGAGGCATGACGAGTCCCTGGCCGATAATAAAATTTCCTCCAGGTCCCTCTTTGCAATGATGCATAATATGAAAAGTAAACAACAAGAGCATTACGTCAGGATTATGGGCATTCTAGGAGAATATGGAGAAAAAATTTCAAATCTTGAAATGGTTTGCTATAAAATAAAGTGCTCCCTCCCTCCCGTACTCAAGTGAAGCATCTATTTCATATTCCGTGTCTACAGGTCAGACAGAGGACAAAGATAAGGATGAGGAATTTGGACAGCAGCATAAGAAATCAATGGAAGTGGAGCAGCCTCATATTCCTTTGGAGCCAAATCTGCAAAAATAATTTTGTTAAATGTTTTGTAAATACATATGCATTTTGAATGTCTTTGATAGGTGTTATAGATGGCATGTTAGTATATATGTTGCCAATATAAAACCGGGAAAGAAAGTCTTAGATGATAGGAAAAATATGAAGATGTCGCTTGAGAAATTTTTTGAAACGTGAGGCATTCTCTCTAATATTTTGCTTTTCTGGCCACTTTTAATGCAAAATTCTCCAGTCCCGATTAAAAATAAAATAAAATAAGCAACCATATAAAAAAAAAAAAAAAACTAATGACCCCATTCTAAGATGAAAATCTACGCAGATAGAAGATGGAATTGCCATCCAATTTCTTTAATGCAAATGCAGTTACTGGTTTTTAAAGTTAATATAAACAAACAACTGATGACCCCATTCTAAGATGAAAATCTACAACATCCTTAAAGCAATAGAAGATAGAATTGCTATCCAGTTTCTTTAATGCAAATGCAGTTACTGTTTTTTAAAGTTAATGTAACACGGTTATTCTATAAGAAGAAAATGGTTAAAGCTCTGCAAGTCTTGAAGGATAACTTGTTAGAATAAATTAAGAACTACCTTACCTTTATTGATAGGCCTTTGGATAGAGTATCAAATGATTGGGCATAAAGGAGCAATCAACCCTTATTAAACATAGTATGTAGTTTCAGTGCAGCACCTGCTTGTCCTTTTGAAGGGTTGACGCTGTAGAACCGTTTTCAACATCTGTTTTGGACCTTCTGTGCAGTGCACGCATTCCATAGTTCATTGAAAGATATGGGGAAGATTGATTGGGTTGTTGAAAGAATTATTCAGGCTAGGTGACATGCACAGGTGGAGTTGCTTCTCATTTAATTGAATGCATTATTCGATGCAAAGAAGCAATTCACACCATTGTTATCTGTGATTTTGAGTCAAGGCTTGTCCAAACAACAACCAACCGCACAACAATATTATCCAGAAACAGAAGGAATGACCAATTTATTCCGATCACAGTACTGCAAAAGAGAAATCTGCAACTTTTATCTATATTGAAAACATAAGTACAAAGCCATATATATTCCTTCGCAACTAATGCATCCTTGTTACTTTTCAATTCTACATGCACTCTAATTACTATAATTTTTTTCTCTAACTGGATGTTCTTGCATCATCCTCCTTTTCTCGGGAAAAAAAGTAATCATCTTGATTTTATCACTTTCAAGCTCTTTCAGCTTCTAGGATCCAAAGGGGCTTCTTCTGGTCCTTTGTTTTTCCATCAGTTGAACCATTTCACACAATACATCAAATACCTAAGCACCACTTTGCTGCCATCATCAAAACCAAGTTCTTCTCTGTTGCAATCATATTATGACTAGTCACATCAATGATAACCTTCTTTATTGTAGTTTCACCATGGACAGCGACATTCAACTCATCAACTACACCTACCAAGTCTTTTTCGTGAATGATGACAACACTCATAAGTATTGTAAACTCTATGGAAGTAATCCCTTCTGCATTCACACTTCCGTTCTGCCACACTCCATGAGAGCTTTCTTAGCTGTAAATTTCAGTTCAATCTCCATCTCATCTTCTTTAACTTTCATGCACAAAAGCCTTTGCATGCTCATTCTCCTTCTCAGATTCTTCACTTCCAGCTTTTATAATCTCTCTTCTTCCAGTATCCATCTTCTACATCTGTATAAGTTTCGTAATGCTACCTCACATTCAACTTCTCTAGCCTCATAATCTTCAACTATCGTCACATCTGTGAAATTATATTTCTTTCCTACATAAGTACTGTAAGTTCTATGGAAGTAATTCCTTCTTCTGCCTTCACACTCCGTTCTGTCACATCAACGATGTCTTTCTGCGCCATGGGAGATTTCTTAGCTGTAAATTTCAGTTCAACCTCCATTTCATCTTCTTTAACTTTCATGCACAGAAGCCTTTGCATGCTCATTCTCCTCAGATTCTTCACTTTCAGCTTTTATAATCTCCCTTCTTCCAGCATCCATCTTCTACAACTGTGTAAGTTTGGCAATGTCTCCTACCTCACGTTCGACTTCTCTAGCCTCATAATCTTCAACTATTGTCACGTTTGAAAAATTATCTTTTGTTCTTACTACATCTTCTTCACTTTCTTTGAAATTTTCTTGTTTAGAAATCAAAGCAAAGCATATTCCAATTTTTTTCAGTAGGATGTGAAAACTCCTTGGTCGCACAAATTGTAGGTTGGGCAAAGCGACCCAATCCACAAGATGGCTAGAATTATGGGAGAGTCTACCCATTGTCACCTTAGATAACTCTCCCCTAGCTTTAGTGAAGGAGAAATCCTACACGAGGGGAGAATCCCGGGTAACCCTAGGGGGAAATGAGATGGAAAGTGAGGTTATGGAAGATGATGCCCCTATACGTCAAACTACTAAGTGGAAAGTGGCTTGGAAACGAGTCTTAAGATGTTCAATGGTTTCCAAGTGCTTGAGTACTCGTGGAAGATAGGTGTACCTGCCGAGACACAAGAAAGGACAAATATACAAGCCAAGATATGCAATGGACAAGCAAGTGAAGATTTATGTCCTATATAGCAGCAGTAAACAATGATACAAATCAGTAAGTAAATGATAATCAAAGCTGCTAAATAAGTCATTGAAAGTCTAGTTAAAGATGCAAGAGACAAGCTAGTAATGACTAGTATAACTCAAGTAAGATAGAGCAAGACTTTAGCAACAATATAGGGTTGTTCAAAGATGTTATTGAAGAGATATTATAACATTATGGTTGTAGAAAAATATTTCTAGAGCTGAAAATTTCAACCACCAAAAATTACAAGTAAACCACCCAAAAGATGTTAAATGACAAGTAGATTGTTATGGCATCTTTCTAGAAAATTCTGACGGTTGAAAAAGAGAAAAAATAAAAGTTTGAGAGCAATTTGTTGCAGCCCTAATGGTTGTAGCTTTAATGTTATAACAACAATAATATCTCCTTGGCCAAACAAGTTTCTCTAATGGCTCAAGGAAGCTAGTAGAGCATATAATTGATTCCACTTCAAACAATTTGAAAATCTCGTAAAATCATGTTACATAATGCAAGCAATTTTATTTCTTCAATGCAAATTTCAGATTAGTGCCTTTAATATATTGGATAAATGGAGTCTTGGATGTGAGAGTTAGACCCACAACATCCCTACGGGTGTAATCCCTTTTACTCCCTAGGGCATGCAAATCAAACTAAGGTAAATCTAGGAGGGTGTACACCCTTGTACTCCTCTTAGCAACCTTGTCAAAAATGACATATCAACCAACAAATGAGATGAAAATTGGTGGAGGGTGTATGCACTTATATTCTTCCTAGGGTATCAAACAAGAATAACATGAAACAAGAAGAAAATAACAATTAATGCAGAAATTTCCTTACCAATTCCACAAGATGGAAGATCAAACTCTAGTTTACCAAACCATATCCATCCATAAGCAAGAGAAGAAGCCTCCAAGAGGTGCACACCACCTTAGCTCCACAATTTACCAAAAGAAATCACTAAAAGACATTTTCACAAGAGAGATATCTAAATTTCCCATAGAGGGCGCAAATTTCAGCTAAGTATCCTTCTCACAATGGGAGAGCTATGTTGTAAAATGAAATGAAATGATTATTGTTTATACAAAACTCCTAAAAAGAGTTTGTCCACTTAACAAGGGTAAACCACAAAATAAGGGAGACATTTCCCTTTATTTTTCCCCTTTACAACTTTAAAATTTAATTTGCACATAAGAAAGCCCTAAAAAAACATGATGTCACCCTTCTAAGGAAATGTTTTGGCACTTGGAGCAATTCGTTGATCTTGGGGATGAAACGTTGGGCCTCTAAAGGCCTCCTCCTTGTGCGTTAGGGTCTTCTCCATCAAGCTAAGACTTCTCCTCATCAAAAAGTACCAAGTTTCAATCAATTCAACACCATCACCACCAAACCCTAGCCCCAAACCCTAGCCCCAACCAGACGTCAAGCCCCAATATGTAGCGCTCTAGTCTCCAAAGGAAAATTGTTGGGGTGTTGAAGGGCTAGGAGAGGTCTTCTGAGGTATCTATCAAGGCTCCAAAGGATATCATCATCATTTGGTGTGTGGGCCATGGTATCCAACCTATGGGATTCTTGCCCCAATAAAGGCCCAAGCTGGGCTTGTTCCTTCAAAACATCCATCTACAAGGTCCTGCAAAGACAAACAAGTGCGCTCTCCAAGGATCTCATGTCAAAACATCATGGCAATTAAAATCATATTTAATATAAGATCCATCTGAGCATGTACACCAAAAACTACCTCATCAAATTAAACAAGTGCTCAAAGACCCCATGCAATTTGTCAAGTTTAGGTATGAGAGGGTTGACAAGGTGACCTATTGGGTGGATCATTCCTCAAGTCAATGAGTGTTTCCCAGGTGGACCCATTTATAAGCCATGTGGATAAAATGAAGTGGATGTGGGAAAGAATTTTTGGCATGGGGTTCATGACATACAAGGGTTCATAGTGTATCATTTATGGGTGTCTTTGTAGAGGGTGTGTTGTACCTTCATTTTCAATGCATCATTTTTCCAAGACCAGTTATCGTGATTAATTAATTAAGGTCAATAATGACTGGGTACTCCCTATGGGTAAAATAAATCTTGGGGGGGAATATCACTTGAAGGGAGAGGTACAAATAGTGCCATAGGGGTAAAATCAAGCTTGTAACGCACTTGTGTAGATTCCTCAACAAGTGGGACATTATATATGTGTGTGTGTGTGTGTGTGTGTGTGTGTGTGTGTGTGTGTGTAGGTCTTTCATTTTTTAGGAGAAACATTTCATTGTTCTCAATATCTCTTTGGGCGAGCATCTTGAAGGTTATGATTTGGATTTTATTTTTTCCAGCTACATTCCCTCTGGGCCTTCAGCCCCTTCTTCCCATGAAATGAGGGACACTCCCTTCTTGGGTCAGTACACTCAAAAATCCCAAAAGATAGGGATATGAGAGGATGAAGTGTGGAAAATGATAAGTATGATTGAGAAAGGAAAAATTACTTATCAAGGGGACCTCCTAGTAGCAAACCCATACCTAAGGGTGACCACTTGCTAGGGCACAATGTCAACCATCAATGTGAAACAAGGCAAAGAGCATAATTTCCAAGCAGACATTACATAATCAAAAGTAGTTCAAAATGAAACATACTCAAAATGCCTCAAATATTAAAGTGACACTTACCACAATACCTGACTTGTACATCATGGAGCAAGACCCATTATCTTCTAGAAGAAAGATGATATGGTGAACGCCATCATGATGAACTGAGGTGGTGTGGTGGTGATGCAAGTCTTTTCCTATGCATGTGGACGTTGTTAGCCATATGTCTCTCAGTACTCCATGTATGCAACTTGAGGGCCTCAAAACATCATCTTCTTAATTATCCCTAGGAATTGGGGATAACATCCGGCTCCTACTTTGGGACATGTACTCATTGTAGAGTGCATGAGAACCTCAAAATATCTTGGTTGGAATTTTTACTACACTAAAACATAAAGTAGTAAAATTCAGGGGGGCTCTACTCACCCTTGACTCAAATAATAAAAAATCGAAATTTCAAAATTGACAACTAATTTAGAAAAAAAAAAATTGTATTTTTCATATATACGATGAAAGAGAAACATGCAAATCAATAATGCAAGTAGAGAAAAATGAAAATAAAAAATGAAATGGAACTAAGCTACCATAAGCAATCAAGATGCAAATGCAAGAAATAAAGATGACCTACCTACTTAGCTAGGGCCCGGGGGGGGGCGAAAATCAGGTCCTGAAAATGCGAGATGAAGTCGTACAACTAGTGTAACCACCTGCTCAAATTTTAATCCAGGTCTCTCCCCCTGTTCTTAATCATGTAGTACAAAAAATATAAGTCAAGAACATAATGATCATGAGCATAAATAGACATATAATTAATCATGAAATGAAACTCATGAAGATGGGTGGGAGGGAGGAAATCTTGTTGGAAAGAGAAACCACAAGCCCGATCAATCCATTGCTAATGAGGGCTACCATATATAGATGAATGCTCATCTATATGACTGAAATTGACCATCTCATTGTCTTCGTGTGTAGCAAGAACAAAAGTCAGGGTGGCTTCAATTGGATCCTCAACATGATTCATTTCATGGAAGCCTTCTCCATCATTGAAACCATATTTATTTGCGATCATGGAACATGAGGAATTTATTCTCTGATATGTTTCAACAAGATCTAGCGTCATCAAATCAGTAGGATTTTCTTCAACGATTTCTTTGTCTGCAAGGGTTTGTTCTTCATCTTCGCTTAAAATTTCACCGCTCCTTGAATGTTGAGAGGAGATAAGGGATCCCAAGTGTTAGCGTTAGAAGTCACTCCTGGATTGCTTGCAGGAGCAGAGCCCAACGCCCATCAGTTTTATGTCACGATTTGTTTATGATGGATGATCAAATGGAGATAATGGCTCTAGGAAGTATCACTCTAACTCAGGGACTCAGTCTGGTAAGTAAAGAACAGAGGAGGTCTGGAATCCTAACTTCATCCAGTGGGTTGATTTAAAGATGAACAGGTGGAAGACTTAGGAGAAAGTGGACAAACAACTCTGGGCATCAGGCTTGCGGCAGTTTGCAGAGGAAAAACTCCGAAAAACAGGATCCTCCTGGTTCAGGGCTTCAAGAAACTGAAAGAGGACTTGACTGGATCCTCCAATTCCAAGTCATTCAGCGTTAAGGAAATTACAGGGACTGATTAGAGGCTCCGTGACTATTACAGTGATCCATTACAACATCATCCTATAATAGTTACAGCTCAACTGGATCCTCCAATTCCGAGCTGCTCTAACACAGTGTAAACAAAGATATGTTAGAAACTGGCATTCATCAGGCAAGAAGTCTCCAAAGCTCATACATAACCAGAACAACAATGCTTCATTAAAATTTTACAACCAGGGAGCTCTGCTCAACCATCGGTCCCTTACAAAATGGAAAAAATGCCTACATATACTTGGAACAAAACACTGGAAGCTAAATCGAGACATCGCATTGAAGACATTACGTCTTCACATTTACTGCGCATGTAGTCTCTGGGCGTTCGTGAACTTCAGTCAGACGCCATCGCGTCCCAAAGGACCTGGGACTGAATTGACAAGCTTCCATTCATTCCTTGGTTTTCCATTTATGGTGGAAACGATGTCCAACCACCATCAACTGCTGTAATAACTGCTTCATTGGGATCGGAAGAAACCCAAGTGGATTTTTCTCCTACATGGACGCTCTCAGGATGACTGGAGGTCTTGATTATGAGGAGGTGAACGGACGGTGACCGGGCGGGGATAGCTAGACACGCTGGATGAAGATACAGGGTGAGGAGAGGCCACACGAATGGATGGCAGAGGGAAAACGATAGGGTGAATGCACGTGGCAGCATTCATGGTTTTGAAGTGTACGAGCCAGGTGGAGGAACTCAGGGGCCAGAGAAACCATGGATGGCATGACACGGGGAGAAGACGTGGCGGCGAGGGACAGATGGTGGATGTATGCGACGAGGCTTCGTGATTTCGGGGATCGGGATTCGCGAGTTTAACGTGCGTGAGTTCCTTGCCTCCGGGATCCCCGATATCCCGATATGCGATGAGCTCCTTCTCCCGGGAATTAGCCCCTACTGGCTAGATCATAGTCCATATGACCTGTCCCTGCGCGACCGTGGTCCAACTTGCCATTGGGATTTCGGCGTTCTCGACGACTCGATGTTTGTGTCCACTAAACTTGCGATTCCCCGAAACTCGAAGGCTTATGGTCGTTGACTTGTTTGACGGTCAGCTCCTTGGTGCATAACCTGCCACCTGTCTTCCACTATGGAAAGCTACCCCCGATATCGGGAAATCGGGTATCGAGATATCGGGATTCCTAATATCATGTGCATGGGAATTTCGTATCCCTGATCCCTGATTCTGCAGGATCTTTTGCCACGTGCCACGGCTGACGGACGGCTCTGATTTAGTCGGGCAATCACGCATCGCGATTTACTCATGTAAGAACTCTCTGCTTTTAGAAACTCCGATCCTCTGATGGGCTGAAATCCTGACTCTCCTTCTGATGTCTGACACGCGTCCTGCCAAAATTAACGGCTAGGATCCCATCGGTCTTTCGAGACTCAAAAGGTCTCGGCCTTCTCTCCCTTTAAAATCACGATACCACAATTGTTGCTAACATTAGGCTTCGTGGGGGATAGAGTCGTCCCTGCGATGCTCTAAGAACTCCTCCTGCAGTTCCAGTTGCCTTTCTGTTGGGCTATGGAGTCATTATTAGGCCGCAAAATGAAAATGAATTAAGAAACAAAAGGACAATATTTACAAACAAAAAGTCATCTGAGACTCAAACGAAACATTTTTTAAGGAAATACCCATTCACTGGGTTGCCGAAAACCTCTTCACCTTCCAAACCTTGCAACCTGTATGTGTTGTTTGAGAAATCCTCGGAGATTCTGAAAGGCCCAATCCATAGAGCTTCAAACTTGTCGTGCTTGCCCTTATCTTGTTTAGGAGCATCCCATTTCAGTCCCAGGTCTCCTTCCTGGAACCGCTCCTTCTTGGCCTTCCTATCGAAGACCTGCTTGATTTTCTGCTGATGGTCTTGGATCCTGTCCAATGTCTGCTCCCTAGCCTGCTAAACCTCTACTAACTGATGAATCCTTCTGATCATGTCATCAGGCTCTTCTTCATAGTCCTGGAGGAATTTTGCTACAAGGATGGCCAAATGAGAAGGGAAAACAGCTTCAGCCCCATAGACTAACTGAAAAGGGGACATACCTGTAGCTCTCTTCGTAGTCACTCGATCAGCCCATAAGGAAAATTTAATCTTCGAGTTCCAAGCCCTTTGGTTGTCTTCCAACAATTTTTTGATGATTCTTATTAAACTTTTGTTGGAGGACTCTGCTAGACCATTGCCCTGCGGATAATATGGGGTGGAGTGAATCAACTTAATCCCGAACTGCTCACAGAACCTGGCTAATGGCTCAGACCCGAAAGCGGCTGCATTATCAGTGACAATCTTATTTGGACAGCCAAACCTTGTGATGAGGTCCTCCAAAAATCCGATGATTACCTTGTGGGAAGCGCTCCTGGTGGGAATAGCTTCAATCCACTTGGTAAAGAAATCTGTAGCAGTCAGGATCCACCTATGCTGCCCGCTGGAAGGGGGGTGAATTTCTCCAATAAAATCTAGGCCCCATTGCTGGAAAGGCCCTGAAACCACCACTGGTCTTAACGACAAAGATCTGAGCTGCTGCTTTCCTGCAAATTTTTGACAATTGATGCAGGCTCTGACCCTTTTGCAGACATCGGCGAACATGGTAGGCCGGTAGTATCCAGCCCTTAAGATTTTGTGGGTTGTGGCCCTCCAGAAATGGTGCCCTCCACACAGGCCGCTGTGAAATTCAGCTACGACCTTCTCGGCCTCTGGTGGACTTATACATTTTAGAAGCACCCCCAGGGGGTCTTTCCAATATAACATTTGATCGATCAGGCAGTATTTGACTGTTTTGAGCTTCAGAGCTCTTGCTTTGCTTCTTTGAAGGCCGTCTGGAGGTCGCAGCTCCTGCAAAAAGTATATGACATCCTTATACCAAGGACATTGAGCCAATGGGGGCTCCCTTTGATGATCTATGTCGGATAGCCGATCCTGCTGAATATTCGAACATTCGTTGATGAAACTTATCCCCAAAGCTTGGCAATTTGCTTCAGCCAGCAGCTTGGCTAGGCCTTGTCCTTTGATCAGTTTGGTGGTCCTTATTTCCAGGTCGAACTCCAGGATTTTGGCTATCCATTTACTCCTTCTCCCGTCTACGTCAGGCTAAATAAGAATGTCTTTAACAGCAGCTGAGGGGACATAGGAAATGATCTTTGACTGTAGAATGTAGGTTCTAAAAGCTTTGAGAGCTTTCACTAGAGCATAAGCTTGCTTCTCCATAGTGTCATACCTGACTTCGGCATCCCTTAATGCTCGACTGAAGTAAGCAATAGGCTGTTCTAACCCACTGTCATTTGTCTGTAATAGAACAACGACCACTGTGTCGGGTGAGGCAAAGGAGAAAATAAGGAAATCCTTTGAATAATCAGGACTGATAAGCACAGGAGCTTCAGTCAGGGCCTTCTTGATTTGTTCAAAGGAGTGTTGCGATTGAGGGGTCCACCTTACTTCATTCTCTTTCTTTAACATGGTTGTTATCATCTTTACCTCCTCAGCAAAGTTAGGCACAAATCTCCTCAGAAAATTAATCTTACCTAGGAAAGATTGGACCTCTTTCCTAGACCTTGGGATTGATAAGGCTTGTATTGCCTCAACTCTGTGGGGATCAATTCTGACTCCTTCTGCTGATACTATGTGGCCTAGTAATTTTCCTTCCTTCATGGCAAACGGCGATTTCTTGGGGTTTAATGAAATGCCAAACTTTCTGCATTTCAAGAAAACTTTCATGAGGTGGCGACGGTGTTCTTCATCAGATCTTGAAAATATTGTGATGTCATCCAGATAAACGACCACAAATTTGTCCTTTTCCCCAACAAAATCTATGTCCATGGCACGCTGGAAAGTCGCCCCCGCATTCATTAGTCTGAATGGCATCTTAGCATACATGAACGTGCCCCATGGAGTGGTGAACGTTGTCTTTTCCCTGTCTTCAGGCATAACAGAGACCTGGTTGTAGCCAGAGAAACCATCAATCATAGACATCCTGGAAGCTCCTGTCACCCTCTGCAGTATATGTTCCATCTTTGGTAGGGGGTAGTTATATTTTCGCGAGCTTCTGTTCAGGTTTCTGAAGTCTACACAGAGTCGGATCTCTCCATTCTTTTTCCTCACTGGCATCAAGTTAGCCACCCACTCTGAATATCTCAGTGGTACAATGATCTGAGCTTGTAGCAACTTCTTCACTTCTCTCTCCATGATAGGCAGCAACATGGGATTGATCTGCCTCAGCTTCTTCCTGAAAGGCTTTGCCTCTTAATTTAATGGGATTTTATGTTCGATGACAAAGGTGTCATAGGTTTTGAGGTCTTCGTAGGTCCAGGTGAACACATCAGCGAATTTCTTTAAAAGTGCACTGTATTCGGATCTTTGTTCCTCTGTCAGACCCTTTGACAATTTGACATACTTAGGCTCGCTCTCGGTTCCAATATTGCACTAAATAGTATCAGCGTCCTCCTCCGAGATCTTTCCTTTTACCGACACATCGTTACTATCAAAAAGCCTTGTTGTCGCCCTAATGCACACTTGCAGACGTGAGCTAAGTCCGGCTCACTTAGTGTGCCCTCGGAGACACAGTGTCTAAGTCCCTGCCCACACTGTCACCTTGACAGGAACTTCTTCCGTCTAGGCTTACTCCTAGGGAAGCCAAGGGGGGTTGTCCCTACGTTACTAAGTTGATTTTAATTACAANTGTTCTAGGAGTTAGTTTTAATTGTTTATAGGCCAAAGGAGAAACTAGCCTATATGGCAAGCAGCAATGCAAGTCTAATCTAGGTCTAAACTATATGCAAAGTCAGCCCTTTCCCTAAGTCAACTAATGGACTAGTGCCTAAGGTTGGGCAAATGGGGTCAACTA
>ML785887.1:1164088-1201881 GCA_009831015.1 Picea engelmannii
TTAACCCCCTGAGATTAAAAAACCCCCGATGAAAGGAACTCCCCTGATGTCAACATCCAAGGTACCTGACCTAACTATGATCCATGCAGACATTATTACATTATATACCCTCGCAGGGGTGCGGACATCCCGTTTACAAAAATATAAGTGCTGGTGTTTAAAAACACCCAATAGAACCCTGCTGTCTTCGACATAGATAATCTTCATGAAATGAGTTGACCTCCGTGCTAAACGAGCGGTCAACAAGCCTTTCCAAAGGAACGAGTCCCCTAGGAATATGATTGTTGGGCAACTGTACAATGTCACGCCCTGCAATCTTATTCAGAAGATTACCCCCATCGGGATCTTCCTCTGAGACGGCATCTTGGTCTATGTGCATTTCTGAAAATTCCTCAACAGTCTCCAAGAACCTCTTGACCTCAAGATCATCCTCGAATACCTTCCAATGCTTGACGTTGTCAGGTATGGAAGGTCTGTATTTAACCTCCACATCATATGTGAGTTTGGGTGGCAAAGGTACTTTGAAATTGCTAGCCGATGCAGCCAAGGAATCCGCCAAGGTGTTCTCTTCTCTTGGGATGAAAGAAATATTGAATGCCGAGAAGAAACTGTCAACAAGGTCCCAGACCTCATTCCTGTAACTCCTAAGTCGAGGATGCTTAGCTTGGTAAGCGTTTCTGACCTGCTGGACCACCAACTCTGCATCATCGAACACTGCTATCTCTTGAATTCCCAATTCCCTCGCAGCCCTTAGTCCCAGAACAAGAGCCTCATGCTCTGCCACATTGTTGGTAGCTTCAAACTCTAATTTGTATGACAGAGATATGGTTTCTTGAGCAGGCGACACAAAAACTACTCCAGCTCCAGCGCCTTCTCGAGAACAGGCTCCATCAAAAAACATTTTCCAGATTGGGGTGATGGAGAGAGGAACTTCAGGGGAAACAGTGGGTTGCTTTCTGAGTCTTATAGGCGGCTCTGGGGCGTGGGTGAGCTGCAGTAAACTGGAGCCTAAATCAGTGTCTAAGGCAAAGATAGGATGGTTGGTGGGGTTGGCTTCATCACTGATTATATAGGCCAATTGAGCTTCCCTGTACAGTCTTCTGTGTTCTCCTCCGAACACTGGGATAGTAGCATATGTGAGGTCCATCTGCAAGGTTCCCCCCAGTCTTTTTATCCAAGATCTTGATAACAACATTCCAAACTTGGGGGGAACATCGGCTACTACGATATCCATGACCATACTTTTCATAGGCAGTTGAAACAAGGTTACAACCAGGTCTTTAATAACTCCAAGACACTGAACTCTCCTGGAGTCAAAAGAATAGAGGTCATGATAGGCTCTGGTAACTTCTAGTCTAAATTCTTCCATGGTAGTTTTGGGCATGAGGTTGTGAGAGGCCCCTGAATCCATCAAACAGTTGTGCAGCACTTTGTCATGTATGTTCAAGGAGGTGTAGAAGGGAGGGGATGAGTCATCTCTGAATTCTACCATGGGACCTAGGACAACTGCTGGTTTTTAGTCTTGGAGGTTTATGGAGTCTGTAGGAAGGCTAGAGGCTTCAGACTGTAAAAGCTCAGAAAAGCGCTTCTTGAATTCTCCATGTTTAATTAGCTCAGTGAGGGGCACAGGGATTCTGATCCTTTGAATCTCATGCTCAAAATTAAAAGAAGATGTAGGCTTCGGAATTTCTTTTATTTCAGGAACATGATTATGAACAATGGGGGAGGGGGTTTGTGCTTTCTTACCTCTGTGATCATTTGCTTCTTCATAAGCAGGTCTCTCAGCTCTAATGGACTGCTGAGGAATATCAGGCACTGCCATCTTTTTATCAGACCTTAGGTTGTACCTGCCTCGGCCGCCACTAGCCTTGTCTCCCTTGCTTAGCTCGTTCAACTGGCTATTCATGAGAGACTCTTCGTATGCAGATTGAGTGAGATGAGTGAAAGGAGGAGTGTCTCCAACGCAGTGGATTTCAATATCAAGCTCCTCTAATTCTCTTTCTCCCCCCTCGGTCATAAAATTGTTTTGAAAAGGGGCCTGAATATTTTGGTCTTCCCTGTCTCTTCCCTTCTCTTTCTGCACATTCGGGGGAGTAAAATTATTTGGCCTCCTGAAACCTCCCTTGTTTTCAACGATCTGAGGGCCTTTATACACCTGCCTCCCTTCCATCCTCATCCTCTCCATCTCTGCAGACAGGGACTTCACCATTTTGGTCAGTTCATCCACTTGAGGGTGAGGCGCCAATGATCCAGAAGTTGAGGCTTCTGACCTTCCTTTTCTTCTGTCTGTGTCGGCCTTGTTTCTCAGTCTGTCAGCTGCTAATACATTGGATTCCACTTCTATGGCCACATCTTGCATTTGGGCTAAGGAGGTGGCTCTTCTTTCTCTCAGCAAAAGGCAGAAATCAGGGTCAAATGCACCAGCATAGGAAATTTGGGCAGAGGCTTCTGAGGGTTTTATCTCTGCAGGGATCTTGTTATACATCTTGTTAAATCTTTTGGAGAAGTCAGAGACCGACTCTCCTTCCATCTTTTTCAAAGACCCGAATTCTGTCATTTAATACATGAAGTCCTTCCTATCTCCCCACTGCCTCAGGAAAGCACTATCCAGAGCCTCAATCCCAGCAATAGATCCTGGGGCCAATCCTCTAAACCACTTTCTCACTTGACCATCCAGGCTCTAGACGAAAACTCTCATCCAGACATCCTCATTTTCAATATTGAGGTTGTCTGCATAACTGTAAAAAGCGGCTAGGTGCTCTTCAGCAGTTAAGTCTCCTTCCCCAGTGAACTTGGGCATGTATTTCAGGTAATCTCCAGCAGGGAGGGGATTCAAAGGATGGGGAAGGACTAAGGGAGCGTATCTGGCAGCGACTATAGAATCCATCCTGTTGAGAGGGGGATTAGCACCAGCCATAGGGATGTTAGGTGTAGGAGAACTTGGAGGAGAAGGAGTTCGCAAAGGGGTTATTGAGGATAAATCTCGAAGTGGGGTGGGAAACAAGAGGTGATTCAGAGAACAGGCTACCGAGATCCAGTCAGCAGGTGCTCCTCCTTGCACAGGAGTAGGGAAATCTTCTGAGGTCACGGGTCTACGCCAAGGCACAGCTTCAGGAGAGAGGGGAGTGACAAAGTCTTGTCCCTCTGATCCCAGACCGGGAGGGGAAAACTCAACAGGAACACTCCCAAAATTTAAGAAACGGGAAACTGCAGAGACAAGCCTGTCAAAAATCTGAGGAGGAGAAAAGGGAGCTCCAACAGAAGGATATGGTGGATTACCTGGTTCGGTGATGGACGCTTCTTCCTCAAAGGCCTTTCCCTTTCTGAGCACCGCCTCTGGATCTGTTTCAGGTGTAGCTAGAGGCAGTTGTGGATGAAACCGCATATGCCTGCCTCTGAAAGCCACAATTAACAGAGCAGGTTCTCCCCAGCGGAGTCGTCACAATGGAGTCGCCAGGTGCAAAATTTAGCAATCTAAAAGGCTCTGATGATCCTATGCACCTTCGGATTCAGAGGCTCAATGTTGTTCTACCCAGGGAAAATCTTCAATTCCGTCCTCGGCAACGGCGCCAGAAATGTTAGCGTTAGAAGTCACTCCTGGATTGCTTGCAGGAGCAGAGCCCAACGCCCATCAGTTTTATGTCACGATTTGTTTATGATGGATGATCAAATGGAGATAATGGCTCTAGGAAGTATCACTCTAACTCAGGGACTGATTCTGGTACGTAAAGAACAGAGGAGGTCTGGAATCCTAACTTCAGCCAGTGGGTTGATTTAAAGATGAATAGGTGGAAGACTTAGGAGAAAGTGGAAAAACAGCTCTGGGCATCAGGCTTGCAGCAGTTTGCAGAGGAAAAACTCCGAAAAACAGGATCCTCCTAGTTCAGGGCTTCAAGAAACTGAAAGAGGACTTGACTGGATCCTCCAATTCCAAGTCATTCAGCGTTAAGGAAATTACAGGGACTGATTAGAGGCTCCGTGACTATTACAGTGATCCATTACAACATCATCCTATAATAGTTACAGCTCGACTGGATCCTCCAATTCTGAGCTGCTCTAACACAGTGTAAACAAAGATATGTTAGAAACTGGCATTCATCAGGCAAGAAGTCTCCAAAGCTCATACATAACCAGAACAACAATGCTTCATTAAAATTTTACAACCAGGGAGCTCTGCTCAACCATCGATCCCTTACAAAATGGAAAAAATGCCTACATATACTTGGAACAAAACACTGGAAGCTAAATCGAGACATCGCATTGAAGACATTACGTCTTCACATTTACTGCGCATGTAGTCTCTGGGCGTTCGTGAACTTCAGTCAAACGCCATCGCGTCCCAAAGGACCTAGGACTGAATTGACAAGCTTGCATTCATTCCTTGGTTTTCCATTTATGCTGGAAACGATGTCCAACCACCATCAACTACTGTAATAACTGCTTCATTGGGATCGGAAGAAACCCAGGTGGATTCTGCTCCTTTAGGACATGGACGCTCTCAGGATGACTGGAGGTCTTGATTATGAGGAGGTGAATGGATGGTGACCGAGCGGGGATAGCTAGACATGTTGGATGCAGATACGGGGTGAGGAGAGGCCACACGAATGGATGGCAGAGGGAAAACGATAGGGTGAATGCACGTGGCAGCATTCATGGTTTTAAAGTGTACGAGCCAGGTGGAGGAACTCAGGGGCCATAGAAACCATGGATGGCATCACACGGGGAGAAGACGTGGCGGCAAGGGACATATGGCGGATGTATGCGACGAGGCATCGTGATTTCGGGGATCGGGATTAGCGAGTTTGACGTGCGCGAGTTCCTTGCCTCCGGGATCCCCGATATCCCGATATGCGATGAGCTCCTTCTCCTAGGAATTAGCCCCTACCGGCTAGATCATAGTCCATATGACCTGTCCCTGCGCGACCGTGGTCCAACTTACCATCGGGATTTCGGCATTCTCGACGAAACGATGTTTGTGTCCACTAAACTTGCGATTCCCCGAAACCCGAAGGCTTATGGCCGTTGACTTGTTTGACGGTCAGCTCCTTGGTGCATAACCTGCCACCTGTCTTCCACTATGGAAAGCTACCCCCGATATCGGGAAATCGGGTATCGGGATATCGGGATTCCTAATATCATGTGCATGGGACTTTCATATCCCCGATCCCCGATTCTGCAGGATCTTTTGCCACGTGCCACGGCTGACGGACGGCTCTGATTTAGTCAGGCAATCGCGCATCGCGATTTACTCATGTAAGAACTCTCTGCTTTTAGAAACTTCGATCCTCTGATGGGCTGAAATCCCGACTCTCCTTCTGATGTTTGACACGCGTCCTGCCAAAATTAACGGCTAGGATCCCATCGGTCTTTCGAGACTTGAAAGGTCTCGGCCTTCTCTCCCTTTAAAATCTCGATACCACAATTGTTGCTAACATTAGGCTCCATGGGGGATAGAGTCGTCCCTGCGATGCTCTAAGAACTCCTCCTGCAGTTCCAGTTGCCTTTCTGTTGGGCTATGGAGTCATTATTAGGCCACAAAATGAAAATGAATTAAGAAACAAAAGGACAATATTTACAAACAAAAAGTCATCTGAGACTCAAACGAAACATTTTTTAAGGAAATACCCATTCATTGGGCTGCCGAAAACCTCTTCACCTTCCAAACCTTGCAGCCTGTATGTGTTGTTTGAGAAAGCCTCGGAGATTCTGAAAGGCCCAATCCACAGAGCTTCAAACTTGTCGTGCTTGCCCTTATCTTGTTTAGGAGCATCCCATTTCAGTACCAGGTCTCCTTCCTGGAACCGCTCCTTCTTGGCCTTCCTATCGAAGACCTGCTTGATTTTCTGTTGATGGTCTTGGATCCTGTCCAATGTCTGCTCCCTAGCCTGCTGGACCTCTACTAACTGATGAATCCTTCTGATCATGTCATCAGGCTCTTCTTCATAGTCCTGGAGGAATTTTGCTACAGGGATGGCCAGATGAGAAGGGAAAACAACTTCAGCCCCGTAGACTAACTGAAAAGGGGACAGACCTGTAGCTCTCTTCGTAGTCACTCGATCAGCCCATAAGGAAAATTTAAGCTTCGAGTTCCAAGCCCTTTGGTTGTCTTCCAACAACTTTTTGATGATTCTTATTAAACTTTTGTTGGAGGACTCTGCTAGACCATTGCCCTGCGGATAATATGGGGTGGAGTGAATCAACTTAATCCCGAACTGCTCACAGAACCTGGCTAATGGCTCAGACCCGAAAGTGGTTGCATTATCAGTGACAATCTTATTTGGACATCCAAACCTTGTGATGAGGTCCTCCAAGAATCCGATGATTACCTTGTGGGAAGCGCTCCTGGTGGGAATAGCTTCAATCCACTTGGTAAAGAAATCTGTAGCAGTCAGGATCCACCTATGTTGCCCGCTGGAAGGGGGGTGAATTTCTCCAATAAAATCTATGCCCCATTGCTGGAAAGGCCCTGAAACCACCACTGGTCTTAACGACAAAGATCTGAGTTGTTGCTTTCCTGCAAATTTTTGACAATTGATGCAGGCTCTGACCCTTTTGCAGACATTGGCGAACATGGTAGGCCAGTAGTATCCAGCCCTTAAGATTTTGTGGGCTGTGGCCCTCCAGAAATGGTGCCCTCCACACAGGCCGCTGTGAAATTCAGCTACGACCTTCTCGGCCTCTGGTGGACTTATGCATTTTAGAAGCACCCCCAGGGGGTCTTTCCAATATAACATTTGATCGATCAGGCAGTATTTGACTGTTTTGAGCTTCAGATCTCTTTCTTTGCTTCTTTGAAGGCCATCTGGAGGTCGCAGCTCCTGCAAAAATTATATGACATCCTTATACCAAGGACATTGAGCCAATGGGGGCTCCCTTTGATGATCTATGTCGGATAGCCAATCCTGCTGAATATCCGAACATTCGTTGATGAAACTTATCCCCAAAGCTTGGCAATTTGCTTCAGCCAGCAGCTTGGCTAGGCCTTGTCCTTTGATCAGTTTGGTGGGCCTTATTTCCAGGTCGAACTCCAGGATTTTGGCTATCCATTTACTCCTTCTCCCGTCTACGTCAGGCTGAATAAGAATGTCTTTAACAGCAGCTGAGGGGACATAGGCAATGATCTTTGACTGTAGAATGTAGGTTCTAAAATCTTTGAGAGCTTTCACTAGAGCATAAGCTTGCTTCTCCATAGTGTCATACCTGACTTCGGCATCCCTTAATGCTCGACTAAAGTAAGCAATAGGTTGTTCTAACCCACTGTCATTTGTCTGTAATAGAACAGCGGCCACTATGTCGGGTGAGGCAAAGGAGAAAATAAGGAAATCCTTTGAATAATCAGGACTAATAAGCACAGGAGCTTCAGTCAGGGCCTTCTTGATTTGTTCAAAGGAGTGCCGCGATTGAGGGGTCCACCTTACTTCATTCTCTTTCTTTAACATGGTTGTTATCAGCTTTACCTCCTCATCAAAGTTAGGCACAAATCTCCTCAGAAAATTAATCTTACCTAGGAAAGATTGGACCTCTTTCCTAGACCTTGGGATTGATAAGGCTTGTATTGCCTCAACTCTGCGGGGATCAATTCTAACTCCTTCTGTTGATACTATGTGGCCTAGTAATTTTCCTTCCTTCATGGCAAACAGAGATTTCTTGGGGTTTAATGAAATTCCAAACTTTCTGCATTTCAAGAAAACTTTCCTGAGGTGGCGACGGTGTTCTTCATCAGATCTTGAAAATACTGTGATGTCATCCAGATAAACGACCACAAATTTGTCCTTTTCCCCAACAAAAGCTATGTCCATGGCACGTTGGAAAGTCGCCCCCGCATTCATTAGTCCGAATGGCATCTTAGCATACATGAACATGCCCCATGGAGTGGTGAACGCTGTCTTTTCCCTGTCTTCAGGCAGAACAGAGACCTGATTGTAGCCAGAGAAACCATCAATCATAGACACGGGGAGAAGACGTGGCAGCGAGGGACAGATGGCGGATGTATGCGACGAGGCTTCGGGATTTCAAGGATCGGGATTCGCGAGTTTGACGTGCGCAAGTTCCTTGCCTCCAGGATCCCCGATATCCCAATATGCGATGAGCTCCTTCTCCCGGGAATTAGCCCCTATCGGCTAGATCATAGTCCATATGACCTGTCCCTGCGCGACCGTGGTCCAACTTGCCATCGGGATTTTGGCGTTCTCGACGACACGATGTTTGTGTCCACTAAACTTGCGATTCCCCGAAACCCGAAGGCTTATGGCCGTTGACTTGTTTGACGGTCAGCTCCTTGGTGCATAACCTGCCACCTGTCTTCCACTATGGAAAGCTACCCCCGATATCGGGAAATCGGGTATTGGGATATCGGGATTCCTAATATCATGTGCATGGGAATTTCGTATCCCCGATCCTCGATTCTGCAGGATCTTTTGCCACGTGCCATGGCTGACGGACGGCTCTGATTTAGTCGGGCAATCGTGCATCGTGATTTACTCATGTAAGAACTCTCTGCTTTTAGAAACTCCGATCCTCTGATGGGCTGAAATCCCGACTCTCCTTCTGATGTCTGACACGCGTCCTACCAAAATTAACGGCTAGGATCCCATCGGTCTTTCGAGACTCGAAAGGTCTCGGCCTTCTCTCCCTTTAAAATCTCGATACCACAATTGTTGCTAACACCAAGAAAACCTAATGATTTTCCAAACAAGAGGAAATGGGGTAAGGGATAGTCTTAGGTCTAGAGAAAAACTCCACTCCTGGACTTAAAAAATGTCGCTTCTTTATCTACAAATCCCTGCCAAAAATCTTAATATGAAAACAATTTTGTTTGGTAGCATGAGCCTTAGACTGCTCTGGGCTAGCCACGACCTGGTGTCTATCAAATTCTGAGCAAAATGGTAGTTGGTAATCTTCATAGAACAAGCCTGGGTCACCAAAAGGATACTCATCACAACTCTCAAGGGATGGCTGAGAATCATCATGAGCATATTGCGACAAGTTATCTTCAAATGGGCAGAATAAGTTTGTAACCATATCATCATCGGGTTGCCAAACATCTTAATCATATACGCATGAAGACCAATCCTCTGAAGATGACCACTCAACCCTTTTTTCTTGAGATCTACCTTCAATGTCGTAAATGGGATCTCTATTAATAACGAATCAACCTACATCCCATCTACGTCTCCCAACCTATATGAAATCATCAATGTGTATATCAACCATGTCGAAGAGGTCCTTCACAAAATAATTTGCATCAGTGGGATTAATCACTTCTTCATCTTCATGTGCAGGAGGAAAACAACGTTCAACAACTTCATCTTCATCAAGAGGGAGCACAGATACCAATGTCTCCTTCTTCTCATTTGGATGTTGCATTTCATCAAGGTCTTCTTTTTCTCGACAAATTTCTTCATGGATATATTCTTTAATCAAGTCTTTCTCATCTTCAATAGAATCAAAGAATTCACCATCCTGATCTTGATCTCTAACAATTTTGCAAACTTCTTTGGGCATGAAGAGTGATTCATCGTCGTTTGGGAAGTTTTTCTGGTACCCATACTTCTCGGTCACAGTTTCGTACATTGATTTTACTCCATAATATGCAATGGAAACCTCCCATGTTGAGTTTAGGGTAGGATTTTCCTCATAATTTTGGATGATATCGTAATATTCTTCTTCTCTCTATTCACAAAACTTGACCAGAAATTATTTGTTGGGACAAAGTTCTATTAGTTCTTCACAAAATGTGCAATCTTCATTTATGCTTTCCTTGACGCACTCAAAACTCTCCTCATTATTGTCATCAACTTCTTGTCTTTCAGATGTTGTTTCAACAAACTCAAGAAGAATCATTTCTCTTAATCCTTCAATAGGATCAAGGTCAAAACCTTCTCTTCAAAAAACATCCTCCAGTTCTTGAACTGTTTCTTCAAGACTTTGAGCTTTCGGTCCCCAACGTTTAAACAACTCTCCAATGAGGATCATTAAAGAAGATATACTTCTCATCTTGCAAGAGTGCTTGATCCAATCCTTTTATTCACTCCCCAATGACAACAAAAGAAACCATAGGCATACATCGTCATGTTGTACATTTTCATAATAGATGCATCTGGTAAACTCAACAATGTGTGCTACAACCGAACATGGGTTACCATCGAAGTTGAGGATGTCATCCAAATGGTTTATCGGGCTCTTGTTCAGATACCCGTCAATAATTTTTACATCCAAGGCCTTGTATGATTCATGAAAGTGCCACAAAGCCATGTTTCCATCACTTGGGATATCACTTCATTGGAGTTGCCAAATAAAACTAATTCTCATTGAAAATCATAAGGGAAATTCCCTCAAATGGAGTCGCTAGGCAAGATCGGGGTAAAGGCTTTGGGATGGAAGCTTTCCAAAGTGTCATTTGGGCACGAAAGAGGATTCAAAATCCTCCCCAGAAACGACGCCAAAATGTTATCGCACAAATTGTAGGTCAGGAAAGACCGACCCAATCCACAAAATGGCAAGAATTATGGGAGATTCTACCTACCGTCACCTTAGACAAACCCTCCCATCGCTTTAGTGAAGGAGAAATCCTACACAAGGGGGGAATCCCAGGTGACCCTAGGGGGAAATGAGATGAAAAGTGAGGTTATGGAAGATGATTCCCATATAGGTCAAACTACTAAGTGGAAAGTGGCTTGGAAATGAGTCTTGGAGATGTTCAATGGTTTCCAAGTGCTTGAGTACTTGTGGAAGATAGTTGTACCTACCCAAGACACAAGAAAATACAAATATACAAGCCAAGATATCCAATGGAAAATAAAGTGAAGCTTGTTGTCCTATATAGCAGCAATAAACAATGATACAAATCAGTCAGTAAATGATAATCAAAGCTGCTAAATAAGTCATTGAAATTCTAGTTAAAGATGCAAGAGACAAGCTAGTAATGACTAGTATAACTCAAGTAAGATAGAGCAAGACTTTAGCAACAATATAGAGCTGTTCAAAGATGTTATTGCAGAGATATTATAATAGTATTATGGCTGTAGAAAAATATTTCTACAACGGAAAATTCCAACCACCAAAAATTACAAGTAAACCACCCAAAAGATGCTAAATGACAAGTAGATTATTATGGCAACTTTCTAGCAAATTTTGACTGTTGAAAAGAGAGCAAAACTAAAAGTTTGAGAGCAATTTGTCGCAGCCATAATGTTTGTAGCCTTAATGTTATAACAAAAATAAGATATCATTGGCCAAATAGGACACTCTAATGTCTCAAGCAAGCTAGTAGAGCATAGAATTGATTCCACTTCAAACAATTTGAAAATCTCGTAAAATTGTGTTACACATTGCAAGCAATTTTATTTCTCCAATGCAAATTTAAGATTACTAGCTTTAATATATTGGGTAAATGGAGTTTTGGATGTGAGAGTTAGACATGTTATCACACAAACTGTAGGTTGGGAAAATCCCGACCCAACCCACTGGATGGTGATAATGGTGGGAGAGTTTACCCACTATCACCTCAGATAGACCCTCCCCTCCTTTTAGTGAAGGAAGAATCTAACACAAGGGGGGAGTCCTAGGTGACCCTAAGGAGATTTGGATGAAAAGTGAAAAGATGGAATTGATTCCCCTATAGGTCAAGATGCTAGGTGGAATATAGCTTGGGAAAGAGTCTTAGAAGTGGTTAATAATTTCCAAGAAAAATGTGTACCTGCAAAAAATGTTTGTACCTACCCGAGACATAAGAAAGGACAATATACAAGATAAACAATCCAATGGAAAAACAAGTTCTTCTTTTTGTTAAAAGTCAAGTAAATAATGCAAGAGATGATATAGCAATTACTAGTATAACTCAAGTATGAAAGAATAAGACTTTATCAACAAAACAAGTCTATTATAAACAAGTATTGCAGAGATATATTATCAGCCTTATGTCTGTAGAAAAATATTTCTACAACAAATGTTTTCAACGCACAAAAAGTACAAGTAAACAACCCAAAAAATGCGTTGAGACTAGTATATTATTATGGCAGCTTGCTAGCAAACTTTGATGGTTGAAATGTAAGTTATGAATAAAAAAGAGAGTGATTTGTCCCAACCCTAATGGTTGTAGCTTTTGTTTAGATATAGCTCCAAGAAAACTAAGTAGACCAAGACGCCCTAGAAGCTTTAGCAACCTCAAAGCAACCTCAAAGCATCAACAATAAACTCCAACTTGAACATTATCAATATATCACTAAATCATGTTTACCAAAGAAAACAATTTATTTCTCCAATGCAACCTTCAGATTAGAGCCTTTAAAATTTGGGTGAATGGAGTCTTGAAAATCATGAGTTAGATCAACAAAATCCCTAGGGGTGTAAACCCTCTTACTCCCTACGGTATACAAATCAAACTAAGGTAAATCAAGGAGGGCGTACACCCTTGTAATCCTCCTATAAACCTTGTAATAAAATACTTGTAAACTAGCAAATGAAATGAAGCTTAATGGAGGTTGTATGCACTTATACTCCTCCTAGGGTTTCAACCAACAATAACCATGAAACAAGCAAGACGAATTAACAATTGCAGATTTTCCTTACCAATTCCAAGAGAGATGCAAAAAAAAACCCTAGTTCACTAAGAAAATTACCATTCATAAGAAAGAGAAGAGGTATCCAAGAGGTGTGTGCCACCTTAGATCAATCATTCACCAAGATATAATCACCAAAAATCATTTGCACAAGAGAGAGATACCAAAATTCCCAAGTAGGGTGCAAATTTCAGCCACTAGTCTTCTCACAATGGGAGAGCTATGATGTAAAATGAAATAGAAATTATCTTTATATATACAAATCCTACTAAAATTGTTTGTCCACTTAATTTAGGGTAAAACACAAAGTAAGGGGGAAACAACCCTTACTTTTCCCCTTTACATTATAAAATTCAATTTAACTTTAAAAATGCACAATATAAACCCTAATGTGACATCATCCCTCTTCTAGGGTGACGTTTTGGCACTTTTTCAAGTCATTGAAGTGGAAAGGGGGATTCATTGGGCCTTATAAGGACTCCCTCTCATGCTCTAGGAATTTCTCCTCCAAGTCAAAACATCTTCCATCAAAACGTGTCAAGTGTCAAGAAGCAACAACACCACCACCACAACCCTATCCCTAGGGTGATATCATCCTCCTCAAAAGTGACGTTTTAGCCTCAAGAGAAAACCGTTGGGCTGGATAAGGGATGGGTTATGTCCTCCATGGTATCTCCTCAGGAATCCAAAGGATAACATCTTCGTCCAGTGTGTGGGCCATGGTATCCAACCTGCATACTTCAACCCCCAAGGAAGCCCAAGCTAGGCTTGTTCTTCTAAATCTATCCACCAACTAGGTCCTGCAAAGACAATGGATGCGCCCTCCAAGGATCTCAATTCAAATTCATCATGATGAGTAAATCAAATCAATAAAATAGCTATGTAACCATGTACATCCAAACTACCTCATATAAATAAACAAGTGCTCAAAGACCCCATGCAATGTGCTAAGTTTAGGTATGGGAGGGTTGACAAAGCGACCTATTAGGTGAATCATACCTCAAGTTTAGGAGTGTTTCCCAAGTCTACCCCTCTCTAATACATGTGGACAAAGTGACATGGATAGGTGAAAGACTCTTGGGCATGGGGTTCATGACATGCAAGGGACTATAGTATCTCATTCATGGGTGCCTTTATAGAGGGTGTGATGCACCTTCGTTTTCAATGCAACCTTTTTCCAAGCCCATTTATTTCCTTTTGTCTTTTTAAGATGTTTCCAAGTTGAAGCTAAGGTAGGGATTCTACCTAAGCATGAAAATTAGTGCCCACCTTGACTCTACATTGGTCACATCATGCTTCCCCAAGTTGAATTCATGTGTGGGGATTCTACCTAAGCATGAAAAATAGTGCCCACACATGCTCTACCTTTGTTGGCATTTTGTATTAATCATTTTATGGGTCCCATCAGTTTCTTACAAGAGACATTTCATTTTCCTCAGGATCCCTGGGCGATCATATTAAAGGTTCATGATTGGATTTTATCTTTTTCCAACTATAAGCCTCTGGGCCTTCATCCCCTTCTTCCCATGAAATGAGGGACAATCCCTTCTTGGGCCAGTACACCTGAAAATCCCAAAAGGTAAGGAGATGATGGGATGGAGTGTGGAAAGTGACAAGTATGGTCGGGAATGGCATGATGACTCATCAAGAGGAACTCCCAGTAGAAAACATATCCCTAAGGGTGGTCCACTTACTAGGGTGCAATGTCAACCACCAAAGTGAAACAAGGAAAAGAACATAATTTCCAAGCAAACGTTAGATAATCAAAAGCAATTTTAAATGAAAAAAACTTAAATACCTCAAATATTGAAATGACACTCACCATGATACCTGGATTGTGCCTCATGGAGAAAGACCTAATGTCTTTTGGAAGTTATTTGATGTGGTGGATATCGTTCTGATGAACCTGGACCTGTGGTGGCTAGGTGGTTCTTTGTCTATGCAAGTGGACACTGCTAGTCAAGCTGTCTCTCGGTACTCCATGACTGCAACCCGATGGCCTCGAGGCATCATCTCCTTAGTTATCCCTAAGAGTTGGGGATAACATATGGATCCTAATTGGGGACATGTACTAACCGTAGAGTGCATGAGAACCACAACATCTCTTGGTGGACTTTTTCTTACACAAAAACATAAAACTATAAAATCTAGGGTGGTTCTACCACCCTTTATCCATATATATCAAAACCAAAACTGAAAACTAATCTAGAAAGAAAAAAAAAAAAATTCAAAAATTTCTAAACTAAACATGTAATATGATGAAAGCAATACGCAAGTAGAGAAAAATGAAAAATTAAATGCAGCTAAACTACCATGAGCAATAAAGATGCAAATGAAAGGAAAGAAAGATGACCTACCTACTTACCTGGGGCCTGGGCCCTGAAGAAGTCAAGTGCCCTGAATGTAGGGTCGAAGAAGAGACCCATCCACTGGTAATGACATCTTTCTCACATCCAAGTTTTTCAAGTAGTACTTCTCTTTCTCATACTTTTTCTTGATAATGTAAGGGCCAAGCCAAGTGTTGACATCCTTCTAGTCGTATTTAGGCTTTCCCTTCCTCTTGTCCCACATGAATGAAAGACTTCCTTCACTGTGGTTTATGTAAGGTATATTATCGATGTAAGGTTAGGAAGGAGGTCATGTATTGATTTCATTTTTGATGGCTTTGTCATGTTCTTTGCTTTCATTATATTCTTGCTTCAATATCTGGATGGACCCTGGTTCTTTCCCTTGGAACTTCGCAAGATTTTCTTTGTACTCATCTATCCTTGGGAGTAGTGTATCTTTGTATTCCTCTTGCATGAAAGGTAAGTCTCATGTATCATACTCAATGGTATCTGGAACCTCATTGAACTCACACTCACTTGTGTAATTAGGATCGTTGGGGTCCACAACATGCTTGTCAGGCTGCTCTCAACTATATAAAATTTCAAAGGTTCCATCCCCCATGGGAATGTGTGAATGGTTAATATCCATGCTAATAAAACCTCCAAGGGAAGAATACCAACTCCTTTATAATAGCATCCCCCAAGCATCTGAAACATCATTCACTACTATGTTTATAAGGAGGCTGATATACAAAAAATTAATCAGGAAGACTTCAACATTCTCACATAGTCCATAAACCTTGACCCTCTTAGAATCAATTCCACAAACATTCCCATATGTTCAGGTCATATTTAATCCAAGTTTCTCAATCACCTTCAACGACAGGACATTTGGTGAGGCCCCAGAGTCCAACATACAATTTTTTAAGCAGAGGTCGTTCATGCCCAAAGAAATATAGAAGGGAGGGTTATTGTCCCTTTGTCGATAAAGATACATGGTGTTCAAGATGATTATAGGGTCATCCTTCTCAATTGATATCTATAATAACCTCAAGATTTTCCTCCTCACAAAAGTAATTTTGCACATCTATGTTATAGGGACCATCATATTCAACTTCACAAACATGGCTGCAACGTCTATGTTCAATTGAATCTTGTCTTCTATGAGAGTTGGTTTTGGAAGTAACTCATGTACTGGATGTGGAAGTAGCAGAACCATCTTCTCTGTATATGGGGGAGGAGCGATTGCTTCCGACTAAGGTAGAGTAGAAGGTTTTGATGGCGGAACTGAAGCCTTATTTCTTCTAGTGTATGCCACAAATTCTATCTTCCTTAATTCCTTTATTTGATCATCTTTCAACTGATTTAACACCCAGATTCGTCCCTCTCTTGCCCCTTTTATTTTGGACTCATCAATTTGTTCCAGTGTGACTTCTTCCTCTTGGAAGTTGTAGATCATATCCATGAAGTTCATACTATCATGAAGTCTTCATCTTGTCGGGGACATTCATCCTCTCGGTGAGGTTCTTGACATGGAGAACACCATGGTGTTTCTTCTGTGTTGACCATTCCAACCAGGTTTAATGTGTCGAGAGCCTTTTCCTCTTGTTGAGGCCTTGGCTTCCAACCTGTGGCATCTCTCTGTTGTCTAGAAAACTGATTTCTGGGGGAAGATTGATTCCTTTCCACAGTGTTTAATCAACCCATGATCTGTGTTATCACTGAAATTTCATCTGCAACATTGCACACAAATGATTACATAAATACATCAGTGACAAACACCTATTAGTTCACCTGCAACACCAAAATGCATTTCCAAGAGGAAAAAACTATAAAATTGGGCAAAAATTGACATCCATTGACTCACTAAAGGAAGCGCGCACACAGTGCATGGGCCAAAGAATCCCGTAGAGCGCATAATGCACCATATGCGTGACTATGTACGAGAAAAATTGCGCACTCCTGTGAATGACGCATTTATGGTTCTTGTTGGCCCCTCAACTATTTATGGACCAGCTCCTAACTTGATTTGACCCTCAGATCTTAGTTGAATCTGAATGGGGGGTTTGTCAAGGGCCAAAGGGTGCCATAAAGGGCCCCTTTTTCACACCAAGAACTAGTTGAATATTTCCTTGAAGACATGCTATAAATGGAGGCCATTGGTGCACTAAGAATTTAATATTTCCATGGTATTGTTATGCTGCCTCAATCCTCCCTTGAGAATCCTCTTTTCTCCTTGGAGCATTCTAGCAACATTCCAATAGGCCATTCCACTCACCTCTTGAGGGAATAGGCTTTGATTTCTTCATCATTTGCTTTCTTGTTTACCATTGTAAGAAGATATCTCCATTAGGAAACTCAAGAGCCCTCCCAAGGAGGAAGAGGGGATTCATAAGTCCTCATTTCTCTACGGTGTTTTTCCAACTAATATAGTTATCCATTGGTGGCATAATCTTGGTCATTTGGTTGATTGTTTTTGGTTCAAAGTTTCTTATGCACTCTAGTTTTATTTCCTTAGTTGTTTTTAGTTTTTTTATTTGTTTATTTCATGTTCTTGGATTTTTTAACTCATGCACTAACCTATGTCTTGTTTAGCATGGCCAACTAGACTTGCAAGTTCCCTTGTTTTTCTCACCCAAGTGACGAAACAAACATAATAGATTGGTGACCATATTGGGGATAAGGTATCAATTTCCTCCCTATTTAGGCTTTGAGAGCACTTCTTTTTGACCCATTTACCTTGCAGGCACCAAAACCGGCCTAGCCTTACCTGTTAAGATCTTAGTTTGGAGCTGGAGGAGGAGAATTTCATTCAAAATCNACGTGTATCAGGACATGCGCGGGTATTTCAACCCACAGACGTGCACTCTATGAACTATGCGCCCAAAGTATTTCTGTTTTATGCACATTTTGTGCACTGTGCGCCAAAAGGTCTTCTATTCTCTACACATTTTGCACACTGTGCGCCCACTACGCATCTGTCTGAACTGTAACCTGCACACCTTTCCATAGTTTCAAAATTGTAAGAGTTTTTGTGATGATTTGAAGGCCCCTAGCCTTCAAAATCTTTCTTTCATGCAATTTTTAAATGCACTCCACTTAGATTCTTTTCCCATATGAAAGGTTAGTCAAACATAGGCACTTAGGGGGTAAAAAGAACCATATTTCTCCTCTTTTGCTTTAGTTTCCACATGGATGGCTTGTTTGGTTTGTAAAAGTTAAGTTGAGATTATTTGCTATCACATATAAAAACACTTGCATTGGGAGTAGAAATCAACTTTAATCATTGAGTATGCTCTTCTCTCACACCATAGAGTGATCTTGAGAATCAGAAAGGTGGTTAAGGAGACATTTCATCTCCCTTAACAAAATATTTAGGAGAGGACAAATCCCCCCTAGGGTTCCTCTTAGTTTCTTTTTGAAATCATCTTAAATTTGTAAGGGCCCATACATGACCACATGTTGCAAATGTTAGGATAGTTTCTTGAAATTACTTTCTTAGTTTACATCACTAGGGGAGTTTAAAGATCACAGTAACAGGCCCATACATGACCACATGCTTTCAATCTAGGATAGTTTTTCAAATCTTTCTTAGTGTAAACAACATTAGGGAGTTTAAAGGATTGGTAAGGACCCATATGTCCACATGCTAGTTCTTTAGGGATTTTAAAATTCCGCAAGGTTGTACCAATGACATCTAGAAAGATAGGTAACCAAGATTTGTAAGGACCATAGGAAGTCCACATGTTGCAAATTCACACCTAACTTATTAAAATTTGGAACATTTGTTCACTTTCTCACACAAAAAGTCACTCCTCACTCACATAATTTCCATCTTGAATTGTAGAGGTTGAAGTAGGTCTTCTCCAAAGGAATTCTGAAACGTCCCACTATTTCTTGAAGAAATTATCCACGCCCACTTAATTCAAACGAAATTGGTTCACACCCCCAATCTCTCAGCCCACCACATCTAATTTTTTTTCTAAAAACTCTCTAAGCTTTCCTCCACAGGAGGTGTCAAAATAATGTTTTTATTCTAGGTAGGATCTCAGGGGTAGGCATCCAAATAACCCCCCGTTATTTGGTTCTCACATTTTCAAACATTAGAAGTTGAAAAATAACGAACTTTTAAATCCTCCAAGTCAAGTGTTCCTACACCATAAGGCAGAGAGATACCCGTGAAGGGTTGAAGGCTGAGGTCCAGTTGTTCTGTGCGTCCCCCCTTGAGTCACCCAACTCTTGGAAGGGATCCAGCCCGTGACCCATTTCGGAGGCCGAAAATCTAAATGTCACACTTTGACCGAGGTACCTAGTGACCAAATTTAGGACATCTACCCATGTGGCAATTGTGGGCTGCAATTGCACCTTGATCGGATTTTGTGTGGCTATTGGGAAATATCGCCAACTCTTTCAGGATATGCACCCTCTACCCCTCATTATAATTGATTACTTCATCCTTCACTAGTTCCTCTTTTGGTGGCTTCAGACCCCACTATTGAGTGCTCTTGGAAGGTCCAGTGTTATTTTAGAGGAAGGACGATACGTCTTGGTAAGACATGAGAATTTGTTTTCTTTGTTCTCCCACGCGGAAAAAAATCCACTTACCCACATGTATGTTTATTTATAGTTGATTTATGTATGATGCTCATGTGATTACATGCAATTGTGAGTTATATTTTGAAGGTCCAAATTATACAAGTCTCTTGTTCATTCATTGCTCTCATCGCCATTTTCACACATTCACTTTGCTAGTCGGACATCATAGGGGACCCACAGAATCTTCGTCGTTCCAGACGCTTGCAGAATCTCCCTCCTATTCTAGGAGGATTTCCTAGTCTTTCCAACTCACCGACTCAACCATCTCACACCCCCATGAGTGCCAGTATTTTGGATCAACTTTGCTTGGTTCCACTTTACTTGGGTCCAATTCCCAAGGCCATCCATCCACTATATCTCCTTCACAAGGAGGTGAGGGGGAAACTTCTTCTCAAGGGAGAAATACAACCCCATCAAATCCCCCTCAAGGGTTAGGTCCACTACCTGCTCACACCATGGTTGGAACTAATCCTTTACCACCACCCCTCGTGCCATATTTGGCATCCCTTAACATTCCTGATTTGAGTAAACTCACGAATGATCCTATATTGCATGACTCCACATGGCCCAATATGCCTACCAAACTACCTTTAGACATTCCCAAATTTGAAGGAAAATCGAGGGAAGATCCTGCCAACCATGTCATGACCTTCCACTTATGGTGCTCTTCAAACAACATCATGGATGACTCCATCCTCTTAAGGTTGTTTCAACGCATGCTCACTGGTCCATCAACCAAATGGTATGTGGACGAAAAATCAGGGTCCCATGTGACTTTTGAATCCTTGGCCTTCTTTCAATTACCAGTTCGTCATGACACTGGTCTAGAACTTCTCTCTGAGTGAAAACAAACCTCAGCTACGCATATTGATGACCACATTCATGAATGGCGGTGACAACGTAGTTTATGTAAAGCAGAAACCACCAAATAACAACATCTTGATTGGTTTCTAAAATCACTCGTCTCAATACTTGCCAAAGATTTGGCAACCACCTTCCCCCAATCCGAAGAGGAATCCATCAACAAAGCTCAACAATATGACCTCATTTATGCTCAGTTGGGTTACTTATACACAATAATACTTGATGCACTGAGACCTGTACCATTCAACCATGACAAACATGGGATGTCTCATGCGGCAGATGGATTGATTGGTACCACAACACACCACAACCCATACATCGAACCACCACCTATGTGCGGGACACCCCAATATCCACTGATATGTGGAGGACCATCTTATTACCATCCTCCCCTTTACCAACAACCATATCTTTTTTCTCCCCCTCCACCCATGAGTGGACCCTTGTTGACACCCATCATGCACCCGACTTCTTAACCAAGTTCAGGTTCCACCTCTACCTCAGCATATAACCTAGGCACTAGTGAAATCTCTTCGCCTTCCTATGGGCCCTATGGATCGTTGCCACAAAACAATCTGTATTTTCCATTTCCTGGTCCTCCACAACTGGTTACTCCTCCACATGGAAAACCACATGCCAAAGTTAACTTTTTTCATCCCTCTCCCATTCAAAAATTTCATACTTTTGAACAGTTGAATACGAAAAATCCATCCCATCAACCGAATAATGCCAAAAAGAAAGGAAAAAACTGAAACAATAATAAACCAGGACCAGGAGGAAATAACCCCCAACAAAGCCAACCTGCTGGGGGAAACCAGAATCAGGGTAACCAGAACCCCCAAGGGGACAATAGCAACAAATGCCAAGGGAGGAACAACAACAAAAACCTCTGGAAAAAATTCCCTTGTGCTATTTTCAGTGAACATGGACATTATACTCACCATTTCCCCCAAATTGTTGACTTCAAATGGATGAAAGAGTCCATGAACGCGCCACATCCTCCAGCGTCGCCTGCCCCTCAACAGGCCCCACAATAGTATTTGCAACAACCACAATCGGTCGTGTTTCAAAACCCTACTCCACACCAAGGTGTGATGAATACCCAACATGAGGTACATCCTGTCCCACCACAAATGGGACAGTATCAAAACCCTAGCAATCCGGTGGATCGCAATATCCTCCTCACTAGCGAAGAATAAATTCTTCTGCAAACGCGCAGTCGTCAATACATCACACCCTCTTAATCTACTCCCACCACTGCAGAAACAACTCCATCTACAACCAGAAAACCCTTGATGATTCCACGCCCTAACACTGAACCCGCCATTGTATCCCTCGCATTATGTTACGACGGAATGTCAACAACCCTCAGGCTAGAGCAACACACAATTACAGTCTGGTCAATGACTTGGTGCAATATCTTGCCACCATGTCTATATTGGAAGTCCTCCAAACCTATCCAACTCAGTGAAAATCCTTTCTTTCTTCCTTGGGGGCAGTCGACCCAGCTGATACTAGACTCGTCATATTTGATCTAGATAGTGGGGGACCTCATCTCCCTGCTTTGGTAGCTTTCCAGATACCAGTCAATATTCAAAACATCATGGTTCATCAGTGTATCATTGATGAAGGTGAATCCACATGCATCATGTCCAAAACTGTATGGAAAAAACTTGGATCCCCTGAGCTAGTACCATCCTCCATCACTTTAAGAGCTAACGATGGTCGACCATCCTCCCCTGAAGGGATCTTTCAAAATGTCCCAGTGGAACTCGGGGGAAAAACCATCCTTATCGACATTGAGGTTATCGACGCCCTGCTCGATTACAACATCTTGTTTAGATGTAGCTACATGTACACTATGAAGGTAGTATCCTCTTCTATGTTTCGAACGATGATGTTCCCCCACAATGGGAAAATTATCACCATTGACCAAGTTTCACATTATGAGCCTAAACACTTCGCCAACATCGATAACATCCTACCTCTTATCCACACCAGTTTCGATGCTTATCCACTCATGGATATGGGCCCGAAATTTTTGAAGGATGCATCCTTGCTGGGGGCATACCATGGAGAAGCACCTCTCATACACCCTTCATCACAAGTGTGTGTCATATCTTCTAATGGAACTGACACTGGAGACACCATACCTCCCACGGAGGCCTCTCCCCACCTTGATGTTCCACTAGTTGAAGAAATTCTACCTCAGGGATTACCTGAGAACCCTACTAAACCACTTATCCCCGATTTCCCCCTCCCCCAGGGGAAAATCCCAGTTTGGGAGATAATCCCTCAAGCCATCACTCTGATTCCCTTCTTCTACCCCCCACCGAGAGTACAAACATTTTAGGTAGCAGTGACACTTACCCTTCCCAACATGGTGCTCACCATCTCTGTATGGTATCTACACCCTCCCGCGATGATTCCTCAACCATCCCTCCCTCCTCAATTAAAGGGAATCCTGATGCAGATTCCAGTACTAAATCATGACACACCACCCTCACCGCCACTTTCCATCACCACTTCTATGACTGGGGGCAGATGGAAGAAGAAAGATCCCACCACTCCACTTCCTCCCTGAGTTCAACCTCCTTGCGCACTATGCGAAAGAGAGGGACACCCCACTAATATATGTTCTTCTCTTCCTGAATTCACAATCTGATTCAACTCCCTCGAGAAACCCCATCGTTCACCACTTCACCAAGAACACCTAGTACTACCACAACGTCCCCTACTATAGGTAGTAAAGGGATGTGAACCAAATTCAGGTGTGCCATCTATTCGGAGTATGACCACTTCACTTATCATTTCCCAACGCTACCTTAGTTTCAAAAGACGCTAACAGAGGTACGCAAAAACTTTCAGCAAGATCCCTCTCCACCAATACCTTCGGGTACCCATGTCACCTAAATCCATTATGTCTCGACCTCAGTCACCGAATAGCTAAGATGCCCTTGCTCTCTTTGTGACTCACTTTCTCATTTCACATACCAGTGTCCTTTGATCATTGAATATCGACGTTGTCAAGTAACCCTTATTCAAAATAATTCAAACATCTCACCTCATGTGATGCAAGTAACTCCCCCGATCCCTTCTCCAGATACTATTCACATAACCTCCCCTGAACCTGAGTCACTTCCCACCCCTCCATGGTTCATGGATAGACTGTCTGAGGATATTCCCCCAAATCCTCCCAATTCTCCAGTTCATTTCCCAAAAGAAATATTACCCCCTACCACAGTTCATCCCCCACAGTGTCTAGACTTTTTTTTTATGTCAAGCGAGCCCTCACAACATGGTTGCAATATCCCATCTACGTCCTCACCACTTGAGGACAATAACACCTACCCATTGATGGTTCCCCCTACCATCTACCATGATCCGTTATATTCTCTCATTTTCCACTGCGACAAAGATATCTTGGAGGAACTGACCATGGATGATTTTAGGGGCTAAATTTCGCTCATGGGCTAATTTTCCATGGTTTTTCCAAAAACGAGATTTGCTATTTTAAAAATTATTCGCCCAAATTCTATAGGAGAAAATTATTTTACCTTAAAAATCGACAAAATTTTATAAAAACTATATAAAGTACTTAGAAATTTGAATATTTTTAAAAACATATCGCCAAACATTTATAGTTGACATATGAAGGATTAGTAATATTCGCCAAGGTTTATACATTTTAAAATAAATTTCCATCCTTAAAATCATCCCTGGAACTGACTACCCTTATTTCCCTTGGAATATGCTCCATCATCGAGCACTTTTCCTCCCACAAGAGGTCTTTCACCCGCCTAATCGGTAGCCCCAAGATCTCGTAATCTTCCAAAACACCTCACAACACTCTCGCCATATCCCCAATAATGTCAGTGCAAATGAGGTGGCATTGTGGGCCCACCATCTATATATAGGCCCTTTTTCCCAAACATCCACACTCTGTTACAGGCACCCAGAGCCTCCATTTTTCGATTCGTTCTCATCCACGAGATCTTGATCTAACCATATACACATTCACATTCTCCGGGAGATCATCTGCACTTTTCCACGGAGGATCATTTTTCTCATGCCACATTCAGGTACGCATGCTCATGTTCAAATTTTATCAAATAATTGTTATATGTTATTTATCTTCAGATATTGTTCACGTCAGGTATTCGGTTTTCATGTGTGCAGGTACTCGGTCATGAAAACTCAGTGCAGCCCCTTCAAGTATATGTTTGACACTGACATGTAATCATTCCTTCTGAATATCAATTGCATTCACCAGTCACACCCTACGACATTCACCTTTAGGGTCCCTACATCTGGCTCTATAGTACTATCACCTATGATGCATTTTGGTACAGTCACCCGATAGTACTCTCCCCCACATGAGTTGTCCCATTCATAGTTTCCCTTGGTACTTTGACACTCATGCTGCTTTCACCCTCTAGGGATGGGAGGCTCGATAGTCTTACGCATTTCCGAGAATAATCCAGATACTCCTTCTCATCATTTTTCTAGCTTTCCCAATGGACTCCCAGTTTATCTCATCTTTTTTTTTACTGCACCTCCACAGTATCATTAACCCTCCATTTCATCCACACTCAGTTTTCCCATCTGTAGATTTACCTCCACTCATTTACCTCATATAGAAACCCACCCATGGGCCCCCCACCCTCCACCAGTTCTCCACGCAACTTGCTCCCTCAGAGGCCGAGCCACCTTGCATTGGGCACCTATTTCTGTATCTGTACACTCATCACAAATTATTATTTATTTATTTATTTGGTAATTGTAAAAATCCTTTGTTTCCATCATTTACTTAGTTTTTTGTCATCACCCTTGACGAACTTCTTTTTCTGGAAACGCAACCCATGTCGCCCTTGGTTGGGGCATCCACTAAATAAAATCGTCCATAAACCCTGAGTATCCCACAATACATGTACCCTTGATCTCTCAGTTTGTCCACTTTGTCACACCTCTGGCACAATTTAACCCCATGTCTAGTCATCCCCCTGACACTAAATATAGTTTTATGGTTGCTTCCAATCATCCTTCAAACATACCCCCAACCAAGGGCAGTCTTGAGTCTCACTGCATATTGACTTCATTCATGTTCCCTATTAGTTCCTAATCTTATCGACATCAACACAGTTTTTGGAAGGGTGACAATATATTGACTCTCATTACCTTTACAATGTGGAGTCTCAAATGACACAGAGAGAACCAGCATTGCTCTCTGATGCTGTTGGCCCCCATAACATTCAATTTTAGAAAAATCTCATGTTACGATGGGTCTTTGCGACTATTGCAGTTGTTTTATACCAACCAAATATCTCTGAATTTGTTAGGCCATCAATGCCTATGAGTCATCGACACTTCTTATAGGCGTCCTTGCCTCTTTTCAGAGTATGTTCACCATCAGACTTTCCATGTGCCATTATCAAACCACCCCCGAGGGCGCTGCAGTTATCTACATCAGCATACAACTTCATTTACTATCTTACATTTTTTAGTTACATGACACGAGCATGGGGCATGCCCTCCTTGTTTGTATACAGATTTTATTTGTTCTCCCTAGAGACAGATTTGGGTCCCACAGTTTCCCCTCTCCCTCCGAAAATATCTCTTTTGCGGTTCTTATCAACACTCTTCATTACAATGGTACTCTTAGTAGAAGAAACATTGATGTATTTCAGATATACGTATGCTCCTAACCTCACACATCAGGGGACATATGTTATCACTGAAATTTCGTCCGCAACATTGCACACAAATGATTACAGAAATACATGAGTTCCAAACACCTATTAGTTCACCTGAAGTACCAAAATGCATTTCCAAGAGGAAAAAACTATACAATTGGAAAAAAAATGGCATGTGCTAACTCACTAAAGGAAGCGCGTGCACAGTGCGCGGGCCAAAGAAGCCCATAGAGCACACAATGTGCCATATGCATGACTGTGTACGATAAAATCCTCGCACTCCTGTGAAAAACACATTTATGGTTCTTATCGTCCCCTCAACCACTTATGGACCAGCTCCCAACTTGATTTGACCCTCAAATCTGAGCTGAATCTGAATGGGGGGCTAGTCAAGGACCAAAGGGTGCCCTAAAGGGCCCCTTGTTCACAACAAGAACCAGTTGAATATTTCCTTGAAGACATGTTATACATGGAAGCCATTGGTGCACTAAGAATTTAAGATTTCCATATTATTGTTATGCTGCCTCAATCCTCCCTTGAGAATCCTCTTTTCTCCTTGGATCATTCTAGCAACATTCCAATAGGCCATTCCACTCACCTCTTGAGGGAATAGGCTTTGATTTCTTCATCATTTGATTTCTTGTTTACCATTGTAAGAAGATCTCTCCATTAGGGAACTCAAGAGCCCTCCCAAGGAGGAAGAGGGGATTCATAAGTCCTCCTTTCTCTACGGTGTTTTTCCAACTAATATAGTTATCCAATTGTGGCATAATCTTGGTCATTTGGTTGATTTTTTTTGGTTCAAAGTTTCTTATGCACTCTAGTTTTATTTCCTTAGTTGTTTTTAGTTTGTTTATTTTTTTATTTCACATGCTTGGATTGTTTAACTCGTGCACTAACCTCTGTCTTGTCTATCAGTCCCAACTAGACTTGCAAGTGCCCTTGTTTTTCTCACCCAAGTGACGAAACATACACAACACTATGATTCTGAGCTTGGACAAAATGAGTAATCATCTGATCTATCTTCTGAGTCAAGAGAGAAATTGGATCTAGAGTAATGCTACTGGAATATTTAGTCTTTGTCTCCACCTTGGCATGAGGATACTGAAAAGGATCAACCTTCAAGTCAAGAAGGTTCTCTTCAATTTATACACTATACTCTTTGTTTTGTGATAGATGGTGGGATTTTTGTCCTTCAGGATGAAACAAAATTTTCCATCGAAAGAATTCATGTAAAGGAGATGAACATTTGAATATGTAGGGCGTAGATGTGTCGAGATTTAACCGTGCAACTTGTCAAAATTGTTGTAAAATTCACTCATTGTCTCATTCTCCTTCTTCTTTATCTGATTGAACTAGGATACAATCATTTCATTGTCTTTCTTCATTGTCCATCTCTTCTTGAATAACTTGGAAAAGTCTTCATAAGATGTTATGTGATTATCAATAATTCCTATGAACCATCTCTTAGCATATTCTGTAAATGATGAGGATAGTAGCTTCATTGATACATCCTCATGTTCCACTTCTGCATTTTCCATGTCTCAGCCCATGGCATAGAGATGACCGTCAATAGTTATCACATTGTTTCTTGGAAACTTTGGAAACCATTTATGAGACTCTTTCGGCATGGTATTGGGATATCCAGGAATGGTGACCATGTTTAAGGGTTTGTAGAGATATTTTTCCCAAGGGTGTTCCATTGGAGCAAGGGGAAGAGTACCTTGGGAAAGGGTCTTGAAAATGAGAGACTTGAGAGGAGGCCTTCTTCTCTAAACCTTAGAAGGCTTGAATGTCCCTCAGGGAAAAGTATTGAGGGAAGACAGATTCTGGGAAGGTGGAGTCACCAGATGAGCTTCAAGAAGATATCATCAAAGGTGGAATGGGAACATCCTTCAAGTGGAGTCACTAGGAAATCTAGGGGTAAAATTATTTGGTATGGTAGCTTGCAAAAGTGTCGTTAGGGCACAAAATAGGATTAAAAATAATCCCCAACAACAGTGTAAACATTTTATCACGCAAACTGTAGGTTGGGAAAATACCGACCCAACCTACTGGATGATGATAACAGTGGGATATTTTACCCACTATCACCTTAGATAAACCATCCCCTCCCTTTAGTGAAGGAAGAATTTAACACAAGGGGGGATTCTTGGGTGACCCTAGGGGGATTTGGACAAAGAGTGAAAAGAGGAAGTGATGCCCCTATATGTCAAGATGCTAGGTGGAAGATAGCTTGGGAAAGAGTCTCATAAGTGGTTATGTTATCCCCAAATATTAGGGATAAATAAGGAGATGATGTCTTGAGGCCCTCAAGTTGCATACATGGAGTACTAAGAGACAACCTGACTAGTTGTGTCCATTTGCACAGATGGAGACCTACTCCACCACCACAACTCCAGGTTCATCATGACGGTATACACCACATCAATTGGTTTCCGAAAGACATTGGGTCTTTCTCCATGAGGTACAAGCTAGGAATTATGGTGAGTGTCATTTCAATATTTGAGGCATTTGAGTTTGTTGCACCTATTACTTCTTTTGATTATGTAATGTTTTCTTGGAAATTATACTCTTTTCCCTATTTTAGTTTGGTGGTTGACATTGCGCCCTAGAAAGTGGATCACCCTTAGGGATAGGTTTGATACTGGGAGGTCCTCTTGATGAGTCATCATTCAATTCCTGACCATACTCGTCACTTTTCACACTTCATCCCCTCATCTCCTTACCTTTTGGGATTTTGGGGTGTACTGACCAAAGATGGGGTTGTCCCTCATTTCATGGGAAGAAGGGGTTGAAGGCCCAAAGGATTGTAGCTAGAAAAAGATAAAATCTAATCATTAACCTTCTAAATTCTTGCCTAGGGATCCCGAGGACATTGAAATGTCTCTCATAATAAACTGATGGGACCTATGAAAAATAACTAATACAAAATGCCAACCAAGGTGGAGCATGCATGGGAACTATTTTTAATGCTTAGGTATAAGCCCCACACATGTTTTCAACTTGGGGAAGCATAATGTGACCAGGGTAGAGTCAAGGTAGGAAAAAAATTCCATGCTAGGTAGAAGCCCCACCTTGTCCTCAACCTGGAAACATCTTAAGAGAACAAAAGGAAATAAATGGGCTTGGAAAAAGGTTGCATTGAAAATGAAGGTGCAACACACCCTCTACGAAGGCACCTGTAGATGAGACACTACAACCCCTTGTATGTCATGAACCCAATTCCCAAATGTTTTCCCCCATCCATGACACCTCATCCACATGACTTAGAAGGAGTTCCCCTTGGGAAACACCCCTAAACTTGAGGAACGATTCACCCAATAGGTCGTTTTATCAATTCTCTCATACCTAAACTTGACAAATTGCAGAGGGTCTTTGAGAATTTGTTTATTTTTATGAGGGATTTTGGATGTACATGCCTAGATGGATATTTTATTGATTTGATTTACTCATCATGATGCATTTGAATTGATATCCTTAGAGGGCATATCAATTAGTCTTTGTGGGACCTAGCTGGTGGAAAATTTTGCAAGAACAAGCCTAGCTTGGGCTTTCATGGGGCTTGAAGCCGAAAGGTTGGATGGCAAGGTCCCACACTATAGATTGTGATTAAATGCCTTTGGAGGCCTATAGAACACCTTTTAGGATATTACTCAGCCCCTACATGTAAAACGACTTGCTTGAAAGGGTCAAAACGTCACCCTTTAAGGGATTGACATCACCCTAGGGCTAGGATTTGGTGGTGATGATGCACATTTGGAAATTTTTGAGGAAGAGGCCCATGGATCATGGAGAAATTATTTGGTTGAATACTATTGGCTTTTGGAGGCCTAGCACTCCCTTTTCCAACTCAACGACTTGACCAAAAGTGTCAAACGTTGCCTAAAAGAGGGGTGACGTCTTCTTTTTAGAGTTTCTCTTATGTGAAAAGTATGTATTAAATAATATTATTTTTGTAAAAGGGAAAGATAAGGGTTTTTGACCCCTTATATTTTGTTTTACCCTAAGTTTTGTGGAAAAACATTTCTTAGATAATTTTGTATAAATAGACATCATTTGTATCTCATTTTGGCATAGCTCTCCCATTGTGAGAAGACATATTGGCTGAAATTTTCGCTATACTTGATCATTTTTAGTATATATCTCTCTCTTGCAAATGATTTTTGGTGTATCTCTTATTGAATGGATGAACTAAGGTGGTTTTCACCTCTTGAAGGCTTATGTTCTTGCTCTTGGATGGAAATTTGCTTGGTGAACTAGGGTTTGATCTCTCTCTCTCTCCCTCTCTCTCTCTCGGAATTGGTAAGGAAAATATGCATTTGTTAGTTATTTATTGATTATTATTGGTAATTGTTGATTGAAACCCTAGGAGGAGTATGTTGTCTACACCCTCCATTAAGCTTCATCTTATTTTATAAGCTTATAAGTCATTTTTTGTAAGGGTTTCTAGGAGAAGTACGATTGTGTACACCCTCCTAGATTTTCCCTAGTTTGATTGGCATGCCCTAAGGAGTAAGAGGATTTACACCCCTAGGGATTCTTTTGGTCTAAATTGTACTTAAATACTCCATTCACCCATATTTTAAAGGCACTATCTGATTTTTTGCATTGGATAAATAAATTGTTTGCCTTGGTAAACGTGTTTTGGTGGGATATAAATCTTTTTCAAGTTGGAATTAATTATGAATGTTAATAGATTTTCAAGACCACTAGGGTGTCTTGATTGGCTTGGTATTCTTAGAGATTTAAATAATTAAAATCTACATCCATTAGGGCTGCAAAAAAATCATTCTTTGCTTACTTATAACTTACAATTCAACCATCAGAAGTTGCTAATAATCTACCCTTATAATCTACTAGTCACGACACATATTTTGGGTGGATTACTTGTGATTTTTGGTGGCTGGTTTTTCTGATGTAAAAACTTGATTGCTACATCCATAAGGATGATAAAGTATCTCTGGAACAATTTTTTATAAAAGCCTTACATTTGTGTTAAAGTCTTGTTCTTTCAGTCTTGAGTTGTACTAGTCATATCTAACTTAGCTCTTGTATCATTATCTTGGATTTTGGAACTTATTTAGAAGCTCTAACAATCATTTGTTCACTGATATATATTTTTGTTTATTTCTGCAATTAGGGACAAAAAAATTAACTTGCTTGTCCACCTAACACATATCTCTTACAATTGGATTTTCTTGTGTCTCAGGTAGGCACACACACTTTTAGTAGGTACCCAAGGACTTGGTAACCTTAAACCACTCCCAAGACGTGCCATCAAATCATTCCTCCAATTAGTAACTTTACTTATAGGGTAATTAATCTCAGCATCTCACTTTCCATATCATTTCCCCCTAGGGTCAATCGAGATTCCCCTCTATTGGTGATTTTCATCATCACTAAAGTGAGGGGAGTGTCTTTATAAGGTGAAAATGGGTAGATACTCTCACAGTTGTCCCATTATTGTAGATTGGGTTGGGATTTTCCCAACCTACAACTTGTGCAATAACATTTTGGCATCATTTTCGGGGAGGATTTTGAATCCTCTTTCGTGCCCTAACGACATTTTGGAAGGACATTCCCCTTCCACCTTTGACTCCACTTTAAGGACTTTCCCCTTCCACCTTTGATGAGCCCTTCTTAAATCTCATCTAGTGACTCCACCTTACCAGAATCCATCTTCCCTTAATAATTTCCCCCCAGGGGTATTGAAACCTTCTAAGGTTTACTGAAGAAGGCCTCCTCTCAAGTATCATGTTGTCAAAACCCTTTTCCAAGGTACCCTTACCATTACTCCAATGGCTCACCCTTGGGAAAAATATCTCTACAAACCCTTAAACATGGCCACCATTCTCGGATATCCCATTACCATGTCGAAAGAGTCTAATAAGTGGTTGCCAAAGTTTCTAGGAAATAACGTTGTCACTATTGATGATCATCTCTATTCCATGAGTCGAGACATGGGAAATGTAGAAGTGGAACATGAGGATGTGGCAATGAAGTTACTAGCCTCTTCATTAATCGAATATGCTTAGAGGTGGTTTGGAGGCTTACCTGATAATCACATCGCATCTTATGAAGACTTCGCTAAGTTGTTCAAAAAAAGATGGACATCAAAGAAAGACAATGAAATGCTTCTATCAAAATTCAATCAGATTAAGAAGAAGGAGAATGAGAGAGTGAGTGAATTTGACAACAAGTTTGACAAGTTGTACAGTGAAATCCCGACAGATCTATTCCCTACAGATGTAGTTTTTCATCTCCTTTACATGAATGCATTTGATGGGAATTTTCATTTCATTCTGAAGGACAAGAAGCCCACCACCTTGGCACAAGCCAATGAGTACATTGCAGAGATTGAATAGAATCTCCTTGACTCCAAGGTTGATCCTTTTCAGTATCCTCATGCCAAGGAAGAGACAAAGACTAAGGTTTCCAGTAGCAGTGCTTCTGATCCAATTTCCCTCTTGACTTAGAATATATATCAAATGAGTACTCAGTTTGTCTAGGCACAAAATAAAATCATGGGATGATTACCCACTATGGAAATAAATCAATTTGCCTCCAGAACTTAGTTTTCTAGACAGTAGAGAGATACCACAGGTTGGAAACCAATGCCTAAACAAGAGGCAAAGGCCCCTGATACGTTGAACCTAGTTGGAATGGTTAACATAGACTATATATCGTGGTGTTCTCCATGTCAAGAACCTCACTGAGAGGATGTATGTCCTCGATAAGACAAAAACTCTCTTGAAAGTATGAATTTCATGGATATGATCTGTAACTTCCAAGAGAAATACGTCACATAAGAATAGATTGACGAGGCCAGAAGATAGGGGAAACTATGGGTGTTAAATCAGTTGACAGACGATCAGAGAAAGAAATATAGGAAGAGGGAGTTTTTGGCATACACTAGAATAAATAAGGCTTCAATCTCTTCATCACAACCCTCCACTTTACCTCAACCAAGGGAAACCGCTCCTCCAACATCTACAACAAAGGTGGTCCCACCACTTCCACCTCTAGTACATGATTTGTTTCCAAATCCAATTCCAAGAGAAGATGAGATTCAGTTGAACATAGATGTTGCATCCATGTTTGGGAAGTTGAATATGATGGGCCTTATAGAAAACATGTAAAATATTCCTTTTGTGAGGAGGGAAATATTGAAACTATTACAGGTACCAACCGAGGAGGAGGACCCTCCAATCATTTTGAACACCATGTATCTTGATCGACAAAGGTATAGTAACCCTCCCTTTTATCTTTCTTTCGGCATGAACGACCTCCGCTTAAACAATTGTATGTTGGAATCTAGGGCCTCGGAAAATGTCATGTCTTTAAAGGTGATGAAACAACTTGGGTTAAAGATGACCCGACCATATGGAAATGTGCGTGGCATTGATTCTAATAGGGTCAAGATTTATGGAATGTGTGAGAATTTTGAAGTCTTCATGATTGATTTTATGGATATCAACCTCCTTATGAACATAGTAGTGATTGATGTCCCAAATGCTTGGGGGATTGTCTTATCAAGGAGTTGGTATGCTTCTCTTGGAGGTTTCCTTAAAATGAATCTTACCCATGCACACATTCCCATGGGGGATGGAACCTTTGAGATATTATCTAGTCAAGAGTGGATCAAGAAACATGTGATGGACCCCAACGACCCTAATTATACAAGTGAGTGTGAGTTCAATGAGGTTCCAAATACCATTGAGTATGATCCACAAGATTTACCTTTCATGCAGGAGGACTGCATAAACATGATACTCCCAAGGATATATGAGTACAAATAAAAGATTGAGAAGTTCCAAGGGAAGGAGCCAGGGTCTATCCAAATATTGAAGAAAGAATATAATAAGGAAAAAGAACTTGAAGAATGCATTAGAAAAGAAGTCAACACAGGAACTCCTTTATATCCTTACATCGAGAATATATCTTACATCAACTATAGTGAAGGAATTATTGCATTCATGTGAGACAAGAGGAAGGGAAACCCTAAATATGACCAAAAGGATGATAGCACTTGGCTTGGCCCTTACATCATCAAGAAGAAGTTCAAGAAAGAGAATTATCACTTGATAGCTTTGGATGAGAGAAAGATTACATTACTAGTTGATGGATCTCTTCTAAGGCCCTACATTCAGGGCACTTGACTTCATCAGGGCCCATACCCCAAGTAAGTAGTTAGGTCATATTGATTTCCTTGCATTTTCATCTTGATTTCTCATGGTAGTTTAGTTGCAGTTCACATTTCATTTTTTTCTACTTGCATAATGATTTCATGCTTAGATTAGAAATATTTTAAAAAATGGTAAAAAATTTCTTTTCTAGATGAGGATTTATTTTTGGTTTTGATGTATATGGACGAAGGGTGATAGAACCACCCTAGATTTTATAGTGTTATGTTTTAGTGTAGGCATAGGTCCACCAACAGATGTTGTGGTTCTCATGCACTCTACAACGAGTACATGTCCCCAAGTAGGAGCCATATGTTATCCCCAAATCCTAGGGATAACTAAGGAGATGATGTCTTGAGGCCTTCAAGTTGCATACATGGAGTACCGAGAGACATCCTGACCAACAATGTTCACTTGCACAGATGGAGACCTGCTCCACCACCATAGCTCCAGGCTCATCACAATGGTATCCACCACATCAGCTGGCTTTCGGAAGACATTGGGTCTTTCTGCAAGAGGTACAATCCAGGTATTATGGTGAGGATCATTTCAATATTTGAGGCATTTGAGTTTGTTGCATCTACTACTTCTTTTAATTATGTAACATTTTCTTGGACATTATACTATTTTCCCTGTTTTACTTTGGTGGTTGACATTGCGCCCTAGAAAGTGGGTCACCCTTAGGGATAGGTTTTCTACTGGGAGGTCCTCTTGATGATTCATCGTGCCATTCCCAACCATACTTGTCACTTTCCACACTTCATCCCCTCATCTCCTTACCTTTTGGGATTTTTGGGTGTACTGACGCAAGAAGGGGTTGTCCCTCATTTCATGAGAAGAAGGGGCTGAAGGCCCAGAGGCTTGTAGCTGAAAAAAGATAAAAGGACATAATTACCCTTATACATGCTCACCCAAGGATCCTGGGAACATTTAAATGTTTCTCATAAGAAACTGATGGCACCTGTGAAAAATAACTAATACAAAACTCCAACCAAGGTGGAGCATGTGTGGGCACTGTTTTTAATGCTTATATAGATCCCCACACATGTTTTCAACTTGGGGAAGCATAATGTGACCAAGGTAGAGTCAAGTTGGGCACAATTTTTCATGCTTAGGTAGAAGCCCCACCTTGGCTTCAACCTGGAAACATCTTAAAAGAATAAAAGGAAACAAATGGGCTTGGAAAAAGGTTGCATTGAAAACGAAGGTGCAACACACCCTCTACAAAGGCACCCATAGATGAGACACTACAACCCCTTGTATGTCATGAACCCCATGCCCAAACATTTCCCCCCATCCATGAAAATTCATCCACATGACTTCGAAGGAGGTCCCCTTGGGAAACACCCCTAAACTTGAGGAATGATTCACCCAATAGGTCATTTTATCAACCCTCCCATAAAACTTGGCAAATTCCATAGGGTCTTTGAGCATTTATTTATTTTGATGAGGTAATTTGTATGTACATGATTAGATGGCTATTTTATTGATTTTATTTACTCATCACGATGTGTTTTACTTGAGATCCTTGGAGGGCATATCCATTTGTCTTTGCAGGACCTAGTTGGTGGATAGTTTTGGAAGAACAAGCCTAGCTTGGGCTTCCATGGGGCTTGAATCCGACATGTTGGACGCTAAGGGATTACACTCCAGATGATGATGGAATGCCTTTGGAGGCCTAGAGGACACCTTGGAGGATATTACCCAGCCCCCACATGCCAAACGAATTGCTTGAAAGGGTCAAAATGTCTCCCTTTAAGGGCTTGACATCACCCTAGGGCTAGGGTTTGTTGGTGATGATGGAAATTTGGCACTTTTTTAGGAAGAGACCCATGGATCATGGAGAAACGATTTGGTTGAGGAATATTGGACTTTCGAGGCCTAGCACGTCCTTCTCCAACTCAACGAATTGACCAAAAGTTCCAAATGTTGCCTAAAAGAGGGGTGACGTCTTATTTTTAGGGTTTCTCTTATGTGCAAAGTATGTATTAAATAATATTATTTTTGTAAAGGGGACATATAAGGGTTGTTGACCCCTTATCTTGTGTTTTACTCTAAGTTTTGTGGACAAACATGTCTTAGATCATTTTGTATAAATAGAGATAATTTGTATCACATTTTGACATAGCTCTCCCATTGTGAGAAGAAATATTGGTTGAAATGTTCGCTATACTTGAGCATTTTTGGTATCTCTCTCTCTCTTGAAAATTATTTTTGGTGTATCTTTTATTGAATGGATGAAATAAGGTGGTGTTCACCTCTTGAAGGATTATGTTCTTTCTCTTGGATGGTAATTTGCTTGGTGAACTAGGGTTTGATCTCTCTCTCTCTCTCTCTCTCTCTCTCTCTCTCTCTCTCTCTCTTGGAATTGGTAAGGAAAATCTTCATTTGTTATTTATTTCTTGCTTATTCTTGGAGGAGTATGTTGTATACACCCTCCATTAAGATTCATCTTATTTGCTAAGTTTATAAGTCATTTTTTGTAAGGGTTTCTAGGAGAAGTACGAGTGTGTACACCCTCCTTGATTTGCTCTAGTTTGATTGGCATGCCCTAGGGAGTAAGAGGATTTACACCCCTATGGATTTTGTTGGTATAACTTGTACTTAAAGAATCCATTCACCCATATTTTAAAGGCACTAATCGGATTTTTTGCATTGGAGAAATACATCGTTTGCCTTTGTAAATGTGTTTTGGTGGGATATCAATCTTGTTCAAGTTGGAATTAATTATGCATGCTAAGAGCTTGTCAAGACCACTAGGGAATCTTGATTAACTTGGTCTTATTAGAGTTGAAACTCATTAAAATCTATAGCCATTAGGGTTGCAGTAAAAACATTTGTTTCTTACTTATAACTTACAATTCAACCGTCATAAGTTGCTAATAATCTACCCCTATAATATACTAGCCACCATTCTCGAATATCCCAATACCATGCCGAAAGAGTCTAATAAGTGGTTGCCAAAGTTTCAAGGAAATAATGTGGTCGTTGTTGATGATCATCTCTATGCCATGAGCCAAGACATGGAAAATGTATAAGTGGAACATAAGGATGCGGCAATGAAGCTACTAGCCTCTTCATTAACCAAATATGCTCAGAGGGGTATTCATCTCATCATCTCACTTTTTGTATCATTTCCCCCTAGGGTCACCCAGGATTCCCCCCTTGTGGGGATTTTCATCATCACTAAAGCAAGGGAGTGTCTATCTAAGGTGACAATGGGTATATACTCGAACAGTTGTCCCACTTTTGTATATTGGGTCAATCTCTTCCCAACCTACAACTTGTGCAATAACAGGTTAATAATTTCCAAGAAAAATGAGTACCTGTAGAAGATGATTGTACCTGCCCGAGACACGAGAAAAGACAAGATACAAGATAAAAATAACCGAAGGAAAATAAATATAAGCTTGGTTTCCTTATTTGCAACAGTCAAAATAAATATATATCAGCAAGTGAATGATTGTTAAAATTACTAATGAGATGTTAAAAGTCAAGTAAATAATGCAAGAGATAATCTAGCAATTACTAGTATAACTCAAGTATGAAAGCATAAGACTTTAGCAA
>ML785887.1:1217026-1232744 GCA_009831015.1 Picea engelmannii
GGAGGGTGCCACGTGGCAGCCCACGACTTGGCCACGTGGCACCATTACATTCACCCACAACAATGACACTTGTCACAAAATGATTCACCTATGTCTTCCACTGAACCTGTTGAGTCAGCATGCCAACTCCTCTACCACATCATTGTACGGTTGTAGGGCATGTACGGTCAGTTGCCACATCAGCATTGTACGGACTGCATAGTCAACAAAATTTTGCATGTTTGGCAAAATGAACAGAATGTGATCTCTTGCTCATACGACGTCTGTTTGAGCCCGTTCAAGTTGCGTTGGGTTCGTAATGACGAGGCCTATGCACATGTATGTTTTGAAATGATTCTGAGCACTTTTGTTTTTGAGCAAAATTTGATCCCCTGGATCACACCTCCCCATTCGGAAGCTTTTGGACCTCCAAAAGACTACTTTTAGTCAATCTGAAGATGAGGGCACAGTTTCCTCACCCTTACAATCTCAATCCATCTATCCTTGCTTGGATTGGTGCCTTTGAGACCAATACGAAATTTTTCATGCCTTGTTGTGTACTTGGCTTGGCTCTTTCTCAACTGTTCTTGAACGTTTTGTTGTACAAGTTGAACTAGTTCAATGAAATTTTTGGCCTGTTTATAAACATGTTGAAAGTAATGTAGATGCTCATCCCAAAACTTAGGATGCTTGCTTTGCAATCTAGCCATTGTCTTGCCCATACCAAAATGGCTAGCAACAAGAGAAGAATGTGCTTCCCTTGTCTTGTTGACTCTTTCACCCTGTGAAAAACATAGCTTGCCAAGATACAAAAGTTTACCATGCACATAGGAATCCAATTCCTCAACTTGGCTAGTACAACATAAAGTTGCATAAACATTTTTTCCATTAGCATCTAAAACATATTGTTCCCAATATCTCTTATGCATGATAGGATTATGCTTAAAAATAACTAAAGCACTAACATTAGGCCTAGTAAGCATATCAACAACTTTTTCATAAAAGTCTTTCTTATACCTTATCACCAAATGGAAAACATAGCTTGTCAATGCATGCAATGGATCTTGCTTTGATCTCAAATCTTTCTTCCATGTGTCTCCTTCAGCAATCATATATGTAGTTTTGTTCAAGGCTCTGAAATCTAGCCACATTCGCCATATACAGTCTTTTTTTGGTACCAAACCAATTGGCGACCTGCATGGTGAAGTGCTTGGTTTGATGACCCTTTTGTCAAGCAACTCTTGGGCTTGTTTTCTGATTTCAACATTCTCCATGACTGACATCTTACACATGTCAATGTTTGGAAGAGGACCTCCTTGATGCAATAGAATCTCATGTTGGATGCCCCTTTTAGGAGGCAATCCCATTGATTCCTGAAACATCTCAACATTTTTGTTAACAACATCATACAAATCAGATTGTAACTTTGCATCACATCCTTTGAGAACTTCTTCTTCATCATTGTATTTGGGTTTAATCATCAAAAGTACAAGGTTCTTACTAGCATTGACTAGTCTCTTCATTTGTCCAACATTTGTAAGTGACAAATTCATCTTCTTTGTGTGTGATCTAACAATGTACTCAACTCCATTTTTAAACAAATGATACGTGTTCTCATGATGATGAAAAATGCCTCTCCTATCATATAAGTATGGGCTTCCAAACACAATACCACAAATATCCAATGGAATAACAACAAGCTTTACCTCATCTATATAGTTTGAAATGATGGCAAATCTGAGTTTACACCTTCTTGTCACATGAAATTTGGCATTGTCACATATCCCACCTAAAGGGTATGGTTTAGGATGGAGAGTAGTTTCCAAATCTATTTTCTTGACAATGTCTTCGGAAATAAGGTTTTCTTGTGATCCTGTATCAAAAAGAGTATCTATCTTGGTATTTTTTGAAATTACCCTTATGTGGAAAAGCTCTATCCTTTCTTTTTCATGTTGAGTTTCATTGATGGCATAATTTGAAGAACTAGTGCTAGTAATAGAATTCTTACCTTGTAAACCCATGGTTGTGATTTTTGTTTCATCTTTCGAATCAGATCCTAAATCTTGTTGTACAGTTGCAGCAATGTTTGGTTTCTCTTTGTTGTTGAACTTTTTGGGTCTCTTTTCGGGATGAAGTTTCCAACAATGGTCTTCATTATGGCCATCCTTTGAACAATGTTTACATGAGAGTTTCTCTCTCTCTTTCTTTACTGAAGCATTATTCTTTCCATTTCCTTCAAACTTCCTCTTTCCCTTGTCTCCGTTAAAAGACTTATTGCAGCCCTCTTGAGGTTCATTCCTTCCTCATGCCTCTAATTGAGTAGCCTGCACACATACTTCATCTAGATTTTAATGATTAAACATAATTATTGTATGCCTCAAGTAGCTATGCAAACCTCCAATGTATTTGAGCAAAGTATCTTGTGAAGACAAATCTACACCCAAAACCAAAGCTCTTCTCCTAAATTCTTGAGTGAAACTTTGCACATCTTGTTATTTAGCTTGCCTAAAGTTTTGCCAATCCATAATAGATTTTTGCATGTATGCTAATGGATAAAATTTTCTTTTAATTGCAACAATAAAATCATTCCAAGAGGATAAAACTTTACCATGTTTCTTCATGTCCTCTTGAGTTTTGTCTTCGCACCAAATGAGTGTTGAATTGTCCAATCTTAAATAAGCAAATTGAATCTTAGTTTCATCATCTGTGATTCTTTGTATCCTACAATACACTTCAATCTGACGAATCCAATTATCTAATTTCTCAGCATTTACCTCTCCATTGTAAATTAGCAATTCAAACTTAATATCAAGCTTTAGCAAAGGATTTTGTAAAGGAGTTTTACCATGTTCTTTTGGAGAATTTGGAGGTGGTTGTGAAATGGTGGAAGAGGTGAAAGATGGAGGTGAAGGAGGTGGAGAATCACCACTCCCTCCATTTCCCTTTGGAGTTTTATCACCACTGTCCCCATTTCCCTTTGGAGGGTTGGAGATTTCACCTTACAATCTTGCATTTATTTATTCAAACAAAACTTTGACCATCTCAATCATGTCATAGAAAGCCTTTCTGAAATTTTCCTCCCCTGAAAGAAGAGTTCCATGACTCTCCTCATGAGCCATACTTGGTGAAAATATCCTTGAAGCTTGAGGTGATTTGATAGTTCTCCTTCTTGACAGTTGAGAACTTGGCTCTACAAGTTGACCTTCTCCTCTTGTGAGCTTCAACCTTGTAAGAATCAGAAAAACAAAAACAACTTGCAAAAAATAAAGCCTTCAAAAACCAAAGCTCTGATACCAACTGATCTGAAAATGGAATGAATATGTTTCCAATAGATCTTTAAAATGAAGAAGACTTATCTATTTAAATTGCAAGTATATAAATGGTATGTGTTTGGGTAATTGGATCAAGTTACTAACACATAAATTCAGTGAGTTTTACTTAAGCATGAGCAACATATCAGACAGATAAAAATCGTCAATATGAACACATAATGCAGCAAATGATAAAGGAGTTCACCCCTCTCTTGGGCTACATCTCCTGGTCCAACTTCCTATTGATCATTTTTATTATGCTTAAAAAGTTCTCTTACAATGCTCAGAATACAAAATATATGGCTCCAATGGCTTCATAACGTCCAAAAACCCCTAGCTGGGCTTTTTTGGCACCTGGTTTGGCCAAAAAATGAAGAAGTTACACCTCCTGGAAGTTTTCCCCTTCGAACTTGTTGTACCTACTCACAAAAACACACATGTGAATCACCAACCCGGATCCTGTAGTGTTACTAGCCTAAAACCCAGCACACACGCGCATTGCGCAAAATGGGGCAAATTGTCGAACAATTAGTGATTTTAACACCCCTTTGGACGGAGGTGTAGGTCGCATGGGGGCATGTGGCCACGTCCCAGCACCTAATCTGGGCTTCGTGGCTAACCGTGCCCAAAAAATCACCAACGTCATGTGGGTGTGCCCATGTGGCCAGGGCTCTGTACCTGTCGAGCTAAACATTATTGTAGAATATGTGCCAAGGTTTAATTGCACATTCGTATGGTATATCACATATGATCGGGGCTACACCATTCAACACAATCCACGCTGAACAAAACCATGTACAAACTCTCGCGCGCCAACACATATAGGCATAGGTTATATGCAATGGCCATATGGAAAGGTCATATGTAATGCGTCGGGGCTAGTTCTGGAGCACTAACAAATCCGCGCCAAAGTTGAATGCAATGGATATATGACAAGGTTAGATGGTAATGCGTCGGGGGTTGGGGCTAGACCCCAGCCCTTTACTCCACCAAAAAGTCGAACGTTGCAATTCAAATAATTAATTTAAACCTTAGGAGTTAAGAACCACCGTGGGAGGGCTGGTAGCCTGGCCCTGCCAAAACTCTCCCCCCCCCTACCCCTCGCCCGGAGGTCGTGGGTTCGACTCCTATGGAGTCACATAAACTTTTTCCAACTGCCAACAAACTGGAGGGTGTCACGTGGCACCATTACATTCACCCACAACAATGACACTTGTCACAAAATGATTCGCTTGTGACTGCCACCAAGCCTGTTGAGTCAGCATGCCAACTCCTCTTCCACATCACTGTACAGTCGTACGGCCTATACGGTCAGTTTCCATGTCAGCTTTGTACAGACTGTACAGTCAACAAAATTTTGCATGTTTGGAAAAATGAACAGAACGCTATATCTTTCTCATACGATGTTCGTTTGAGCTCGTTCAAGTTGTGTTGGGTTCGTAACGACGAGGTCTACGTACATGTCCATTTTGAAGCGATTCCAAACACTTTTATTTTTTAGCAAAATTTGATCCCCTGGATCACATAGGTATATGCTTGAGGTGCATGACTTGTTGATGTTGGCACATGTTTTTATGGTACATTGATTAGTAGCACGTCTTGGCTATATTGGTATCTTGGTATGGTGGCTATCTTGGTTATGCTTGAAGCACTTCATTGATGATATCTTATGATGCACGTGATATAGTACATGGTTGATACATGGTATGGTACAGGTGTCGATGTACATGGTATGGTACAGGTTGATGTACATGGTATGATACACTTTGATGTGCATGGTTGATGTACATGGTATGGTACACATTGATACACATGGTTGATGCATGGATGGCACAGGTTGATGTACATGGTTGATGTACGTGGTTGATGAGTGATGTATGTGGTTGATGTACATGGTTTGGTGATGATTGTTGTATCCATGTGAGTGGATATGGTTTATGATGGTATATCAATGACGGTGACAGTGAGAGTGGCAGTGAAAATGACGGTGATAGGTTGGTTGGTGACAGTGATTGGTTGGTGTGACAGTTTAGATACAGTGACAAGTTGATAGGTTACAGGTTGATGTGACATTGACAGTGACAGTTTCTGTATTAGTGACAGTTTGGTCTACATTTATATTTCAGGGCGGCAGGACGAGGCAAGGAAAGGGGGTCATAGCATCCTTTCATTTGGTGTCAGACAACAAAGTGATTTGGAGCTTCCTTCAGGTTGGAGCCTAAGAATCAGGGGGTTGTAGCCTCCTTCTAGTTGGAGCAAGAGAATTCAGGGAGTTGTACCTTCCTTCGGGTTGGAGCCTGTAAATAGGGGGTTGTGACCTTCCAATTGTAGCTGGAGAATTAGGAAGTCGGTGCTTCCAGTGAATGTATTATTTGATATATAAGAAAATCATTATGTGGTTTTCTCCCATTTTGGTTTCGACATAAATTATGGTGTACTGTGTATTTGATGTGATGTTTCATATGTTTATATGCTCATGATATATTGAATGCAATCATAGATGATACATTGATGATATATTGTCGATAATGTTGAAGTTTATATATTGTGGTTAAAAGTGGTAAAAGTGTTCATACTGATTCACCCCCCCCCCCCCCCCCCTCTCAGTATACCAACAATTGGTATCATAGCAGGTCCTTCAAGAAACAATTGAACCACTAGAAGGAGATCATGGAATACACTAATATTGGAGCACCAAGGTTTGATGGTGAGAACTATTCCTTTTGGAATAAAAGGATGAAAATGTTTTTATAGCCACGAGGATTCGATGTTTGGCAGTCAGTAATAGACGGATATGTAGAGCTAGCCAATCCCCCAACTAACAAATATGGAAAGAAACTCAATGAAAACAATTCAAATGCTTAAGGCACCATTCTTAGCAGTCTGGATGATTTGGTATTTGTCAAAGTTATGCATTGCAAGACCGCAAAGGATATTTGGGATAAACTTCAAAATGTTTACGAAGCAGATACCAAATTCAAGGGAGCTAAGCTTCAAACCCTTAGAGTTAAATTTGAGCAATTAAAGATGAAGGAAGATGAAGACATTGCAGCCTATTTTCTGTGAGTTGACGAAATAGTAAATACTATTAGAGGACTGGGAGAAGAAGTTGATGAATCAATGGTCATTCAAAAGGTTCTAATATCTTTACCTATGAGATTTGATCCTAAGATATCAACCCTGGAAGAAAGAACAGATCTTGATAGTTTGAGCATGAACGAGCTACATCAAATATCCATAGCTTATGAAATGAGGATAGAACAAGAGAACCTAGACTCAAAGGAAGCAATGTTCAAAGCATCCAAGAAGACAAAGAAGCAAAACAAGCAAAATTCAAAGCCAAATTGTAGTTATAGTGATGATTCGGATGAGGATGAAGAAATAGCCAATTTCATAAGAAATTTGAAGAAAGGAACCAACAAGTACAAAGGTCTGCTTCCCTTCAAATGTTTTAATTGTGGTAAAATTGGTCATTTTGAAAATAAGTGTCCTTATGCTAAGAAGTCAGATAGTGATGAAGAATAAGATCCCAAGAAAGAAAAGAAATATCAAAAAGGAAACAAGAAAGGAGATAAAAGGAAAGTCTTCGAGAAAAATCTCTACTAAAGAGAAGACAATTCTTCATCTAATGAAGATGATGAAAGTGATAGTGACTCAAAGATATTACTCTTTATGGCTATGGAAAATAAGAAAAGAAATATTGAAAGGGAATAAAAAGGTGAAGTAGATATTGAGACAAAATTAATCAGTGCTTTAACATAGTTGAAGAAAGAAAGGAAGAAAAACAATTCATTCAAAGAAGAAAACATCTCTTTGAAAACCCAACTTGAAAAAGGAATGAGAAAGAAATAAGTAATGCAGATCCAGATAATAAAGAAACAAAAATAATGTGAGAGGCTTGAAAAGGAAATCGTAACATTGAGAGTTGAAGTCAACAATCTCAACAAGAACTTGAAAAGTTCTCAAATGTTAGAAAACATTATCAACAGTCAAAGGCCATATAATGACAAATCTGGACTAGGATACAAGAATGTTCATTTTGAGGAAGGTTCAAGCTCCATGACAAAAGCAAAAAAAAAAACAAGTTATGTAGAAGTTCTCAAAGGAAGGAATCATGGTCAACAAGAATCAGGAAGGAATGAATACAGAGGACCTTCTACATTCAGGCAGCAAAGAAGCATTAATCATTGTGAAGGAAACAACCAAAGAGAAGATCATGATCAACAAAGACAAGAATTCAGAAGGACTACACCACAAAGAAGATCATTCACTCCCAGGTATGTAAATTTATTTTATGGTCATTGTTTTACTTGTACTAACTTTGGACATAAAGTTGTAGACTGTAGGGCTTATGAAAGAAATGATCAAGCAAGAAAATTTTATGTGGATCCACATAATATTGAATGTTACAAATGCCACAACTATGGACACATAGCTCGAATTTGTAGAAGTGTGATAGAGCCTCCCGTGAAGGAAAAAACCGATGTCAGATACAGGAAAGTTTGGAAAAGAAATGAAAAACTAGAAGAGCGGGTGAATGAATACCAGGTCCTGGAGATCATACTCATGATATTTATAGCAACACAAGATCATAATCAATTCATAGGCCAAGAGGAAGATCTCGGAATCCAGGAAGAAGATGAAGTCAAAATTCAAGAAGAAAATGAAAAGAATGTAAGAATTCAGGAAGAGGATGAAAAAGAAAACGATGAATCCACAGATGAAGAGGAATAATACTCTGCATCAGAGGAGGAATTTTTCTCAACCATCTGGTTTGGAGACTCCTAATAAATATGGATATTGAACAAGGGGAGCCAGTGCAGTAGCTACTATATATCAGAGAACCATCCATCGAGCAGTTTGAAGTGTTTGCAGAGACAGATTCAAAGCAGACAGATAACATAAGTACATAATGATAGATTGATTGATTGAGAAGCAGTGTTGCCATGCATATATTAGAGGAATATCATTGACACACTTTTCGGTCAGGGATATAGTCATTACATGTTCAAGGATGTATTACAAATCAGTGGACATATTTGATTCAGTCTAAGAAATAGTAATATGTGATGATCAATTGTAGCAATAGTACAGTGGCAGATGGGTCAGCATTGTAGATAGTTGAGTAACAGAGTTATGGATGGCTTATGACATGTGGATAGAGATGGATTTATGATATCATTGGTAGGTCTAGACATATATATGACAGATCATATTTGCAATTGGAATTAGCGGAATCAGTAGACAAGTGGAATCAGTTGGTCACAAGAAGACAAGCAATGAAAGGCATAGTAGAATAGGAAAAGAGAAATATTCGATAGAAGCTATATCATTAGGGAGCATTCCTGAATAGTATGGTCAAGTGAACATGACAAGTAAATGAATATTTGAAGTCAAGAAATTTTGAATGACTTTTATACATGTTATAGAGTTACAAGAGGAAGCACCAATGGACAATCAACAGCACTGGATGAGAGGAAAGGAAACATACACAGGAAGTCCCATATTGTTCTACATCTTGTAGAGAATTCAAGGGAAGAGAAATCATCAAAGAAAAATTTCCAGAAAGTAAGATCGGTAGCATGCAGACAGGGGGAGACATATCGATAAGGGAATTTATCCTTTTTCCCATGATGTCAAAGGAAGAGAAAGGGTCAAGCACATGAAGTCAAAGAAGGATTGTTCAGAGAAGGTATACTTTCAGGGGGAGTCACTCTTTGTTATTGATATCAAATAGAAGAGGAACTTGGAAAGAAACATGAGGAGATAAACATGTGAAGAGAAATAACAGAAGCATGAACATAGGGGGAGCAACCCCAAGGAGAGATATCATTTTCCATTGATTTTAAAAGGGGAGAGAGAGAAACATTGATGAGGAGAAATGGTCATAGGGTGAGAATGAGTATTGGAGTATGAGTGTTTCCATCAATGTTGGTGTTGCAATAAATTCCAAAGGGGGGGGTTGTTGGACAATTGGTTGTCATTAATGTCAACCCTTAGAGAATTCAAGATACCCCAGAGTTGTGATCGAGATCGATGGTGAGTTAGTTTTCATTGATGTCAACAAGAGTCGTTGATGTCAACAGATGTGATGGGTGTATTTGGAGAAGTCTATAAAGTGGTCCCCTTATGGCATATCTCTAAGTGTGGCCCTCACGGGAAGACGCTTTGAAGAAGTCTACAAGAAACCCATAGGTGTGGTCATGAATCCTGAAGTTGTTTGAGGGTTAAGGACATGAAGGACAACGTAAATGTAGGTAACACACTCATGGATGGATATTCCTTGTCATGTCATTTCCGTTGATAGGTGGTACGCCACGTGGTTCCTCACGGTTGAAGAGTTATGACCTCATGAAGTTGGAAACCCTGAAGACTCGGTAAGAAACCCCTAAACAGTTACAAGTCTTAGTCAAAGGGTTAAGTGGTTGTAACATGAAACCCCTAAAGTAAGTAAATAGGTTACTTAGAAAAATTATAAATACACCTCAAGGAGTCTCTCATAAGTACATTCACACACACATTCTATTGAATATCTCTAAGTGAATAAGTGATATGGTTTATCTTTTTATTGGGAAATCCGAGGGCGAATCTGAGGTAGCAAGTCTGAGGTTGCGAAGGAAGGTCAAAGAAGAAATTATCGGAGTTGCAGCAAATGTGAGTAACCCTAATTTTTGAGGTATCTACGGATTACAGGTCAGCAAAGCACGGATGTACGCGGGTTGTAATGGAGGAAAGTGTAGATATCTGGTTTCTATAGGATAAGAGGTATGCTTATGTGTTATTTTTAAGGCTTATGCTTGTGTTGTTATGGTACATGCTTGAGGCATGTCATGGTAGTGATTGTGCATGATACACCTTGGTGATGGTATTATACATTGTTAGAGGCACATCTTGGATACTTGGCATATATGTTATATGACTGATATGACACATGTTTGATAGTATCTCTTGGTACATGATTTATGGATGTTGGCACATGTTGGAGGCACATGATTTGGGGTACATCTTGGTTACATGTTGATGGTGTTATGGTCATGCCTTTTCTATCTTATTGAGCCATAGGTATATGCTTGAGGTGCATGTCTTGGTACATGTATGATGTGCATGTCTTGGTGATGTTGGCACATGTTGTTATGGTACATTGATTAGTAGCATGTCTTGGCTATATTGGTATCTTGGTATTGTGGCTATCTTGGTTAATGTTGAGGCACTTCATTGATGATATCTTATGATGCACGTGATATGCTACATGGTTGATACATGGTATGGTACATATGTTGATGTACATGGTAAAGTACAGGTTGATGTACATGGTATGACACAGTTTGATGTGGATCGTTGATGTACATGGTATGGTATAGGTTGATATGCATGGTTGGCATAGGTTGATGTACATGGTTGATGTATGTGGTTGATGAGTGAAGTACATGGTTAATGTACATTGTTTGGTGATGGTTGTTGTATCCATGTAAGTGGATCTAGTTGATGATGGTATATAAGTGACGATGTTAGTGATAGTGAGAGTGACATTGAAAGTGAAAGTGACGCTGATAGGTTGGTTGGTGACAGTGACAGGTCGATGTGACAGGTTGGATACAGTGACAAGTTGACAAATTACAAGTTGATTTGACAGTAACAATGACAGCAGCAATGACAGTGATGGAGGCAGTGACTATATCAATGGTAGTGACAGTTTGGTCTACATTTATATTTCAGGGTGGCAGGACAAGACAAGGAAAGGGGGTCGTAGCCTCCTTTTGGTTGGTGTCGGATAACATAGGGAGTGTTGGATTACTGAGAGGGTGGTTGAATCAGTAATAGCATAATTATAATCCTTTTTCTCCAAATAATCCAAGTCTTATATCAATATATAATTATTATCCAATAATGAGCAATAAGAAATGAACAATCACACACATACACAGTACACCAGTGTTTTACGTGGAAACCCAAATCGGGAGAAAACCATGGAATGATTTATCTTATATGTCTTGAAGAATTACATTCATTGGAAGCACCAACTTCCTTTGTTTTCCAACTGCAACTGGAAGGAGGCTCCAACCCCCTAGTTTCTCAGGCTACAACCTGAGGGAAGCTCCAACTCCCCAATTCTCTGGTTACAACCAGAAGGAGGCTACAACCCCCTATGTTCTCCGGCTACAACCAGAAGGTGGCTACAACCACATGTCCTTTCCCCATCCAACCACCCTAAAGTAGAAGTAGAATGATGGAACCACTGTCACACTATCACTGTGAGATATACCGTTGTAAACATGTACCAATAAACTTGAACCATGCATCAACCTGTACCTCAACATGTAATCAACCTGTACCATAAACAAGTGCATCAACCATGCACCAACCTGTACCAAACAATCTGTAATCAACCTGTACCATAAACAAGTGAAACCAACCATGTACCAAGTATGTACAAATCATGTGTCAAGTACTCATCAACTATGACTCATCAATATGTACCAACATCATCAACTATACACCTCATGTATGTGCCAACTCATCAACTACTTGTCTCAACCATGTACCCAACGTGTACCTCAACCAAACTCCCTCTTCAATTTCATCATCCAAATATGATTTGTAACTCTGTAATATACCTGGTGTATATGATCACATACCTACAAACCTTCCTTAACTTTAACAACAAGAGACTAGCATTTTCATCAAACGTTTCTTTAGTCTCACAAGACTAGTTTTCGATTAGTCAACAACCATAACTTGAAGTAATCATAACTTTGTACCTGTAATGAATAAATATATGAAAATGATACACAATTTTCTTCAATGTGTTTTATGCAATTCCTCCAGGTGTCACTACTTGGAACCTCTCAGAAAAGGAGTTATGGCAAAAACGACACACCTTTCTGAATTCTGGCTTATTCTAGAGAGTGACCTTGTAGAGCGTGCCCCGCATGGAATATTTGTTGAATTGATCTGAAACTGTTACACAACCTACTACAAACTGTACTCTAACCAAAAAAATTGGTATTACTGAATTTGGATCTGTTATGAATAATTTATGACATTTTTACCCGAAACACATGTTTTTGACTAGTTTCAGGACTAACCATAAACCCTATTTTCCACGGAGTGTAACTACAAAAATACAACGATGCACAAGATGAATTTTTTACCACAGATACTTGGATATGTTTCCTCAATTTCATATAAATTTCATGGTCTGAATAATTCTAGAAAAAATTTATTGCGAAAATGGTGAGATGACCTGAAAAAAACATACCTTAGAAAGCATCATCAAAAGAATTTATCCTTCCTTGAATTTCGGCCTTCTCTTCTTCACTTTCCTCAGAAATTCGGCTTAGATATCCTTTGGTTACCTCAAAAACCTATAGGTATTCAATATTCTCAAGTGTGTCTTAAATGAGAGAGCCTTGCCTCTTATTTATACTCTCCAAGTAGCTTCCTTAAAAACATCTTCTAGGTCACCTTGCCCACTTTCCTTATTTTAGGGTTAACCCACTTCTAATTTCTCCATTAAATTTATTATTGAATTAATTTATTTTGTATTCACTTTGAATTATAGTACACTCATCACTTCACTTTATTATTTACCTTTTAAAATCTCTTAAACCACTTTGACTACTTTGACATTTTCGGGCTTCTAGATAACATATGAGGGTTCTCCAACTTCGTAAGGCCATAACTCTCAAACCGTGAGGAGTTATGTGACGTTCCACATACCACCAAAAATGGAATGACATGTGATATACATATAGAATAGTATTACCTGAAAATATATCAAAACTCATACTGCTATCCATCAAACAAACTTGGGTCCATTACCTAAACCTAGGTTCTCCAACTTCTCATGGCCATAAGTCTCTAATTGTGAGGAGTTATGTGACATTCCACATACCACCGTAAATGGAATGACAAACACTATTCATCTAGGATAGTTTCACTGACAAACTCACTAGCGTTCATCTCATTATTCCACAAATAAGCATGGGTTCTCTAACCATACTTCTAGGATAACTCAATCCGCATAGCGTCTTCCCGTGAGGGCTTTCACCATAAGGGGACCACTTTGGAATTCATCCATTTCTACTTATTATCAACCATGACAAGACAATAACGACTCATCTTTACATCAAACAATCTTGGGTCCATTACCCAACCTTTGTGCTATGGGGATTTCTTTAAGGGTTGACATCAATGACAACCAACCTTAATCAACAATCTCCCCTTTGGCATGGATGGCAACACTCTGATGCAATACTGAAATCATATCACTCATGCTCCCCCTAAAACCATGCCTCTATCCTATGCCTCTATCCTTTGCATCTGATAAATCTCTCCCCCTTTGCAATCAATGGAAAAGGTATCTTTCCATTTAGGGTTGCTCCCCCTGACTGAACTGTCCTCTTATGGTGTGTCCTCATGTAAATCTAAGACATATAAGATAAGCATTCAAAAAGCATTCATTTTGGAATAGAAATAACTCCAAGTCTCTGGCAAACATATTCAAAGGATTCTCGTGGAAGTGATTTTTTGAATATGTTTTCCACTTGTTCTTTTGTGCCCACATACTCAACTCTGATGTTCTTTTCTTCAACCTGTTCCCGTAGAAAGTGATACTTTATTGGAATGTGCTTCATCTTGGAGTGCATCATCGGGTTCTTCGAGATACTGATGGCGCTTGTGTTATCACAATAGATTGGAATGGGATCATCATACTCAACCTGTATATATGTCAGAGTTTGTTTCATCTAAAGAACCTATGTACAACATGATGTTGTTGCAACATACTCTGCCTTGGTTGTAGATAAAGATATTGATGATTGTTTCTTGCTTAGCCATGATACTAAAACTCACCCAAGTAGAACATTTCTCCACTAGTGCTTCATCGGTTATCAATACAACCTGCCCAATCTGCATCTGTGTAAGCAATAAGTGATAGATCCTTTCATTTTGGATACCATAATCCAAACTCTTATGTTCCTTTGAGATATCTGAAAATCCTCTTCACTAATAACACATGTAACTCCTTTGGTGTTGCTTGAAATCATCCCACCTGTCCAACTGCCTGCATTACATCTGGTCTGGATGTTGTCACATATAGTAGGTTTCCAATCATTGACCTGTATTGCCTCTGGTCTGTAGACTTTGAATCATCATCTTTGTTCAACTTGCAATTGGTTTGCATGGGAGTGATAATTGGTTTGCAATCTTCCATTCCGAACCTCTTTAGCATTTCTCTGATATATTTGGTTTGAAAAATAAAGATTCCTTGGTTGCTTTGACGTATCTGAAGTCTCAAAAAGAAAGATAGTTCTCCAAGTAACAACATTTCAAATTCATTATGCATATCTTTTGCAAATTTCTGGCTTAACCTGTCATCATCACTACCAAAAATAATATCATCAACGTAAACTTCAATTAATAAAATATTACCTTCACTTACCTTGATGTAGAGGTTGTTGTCTGCACTTCCTTTTCTGAACCCTGTCTGTTGCAGATACTTATCCAGTCTAGAGTACCATGCTCTAGGAGTCTGTTTTAGGCCAAACAAGGCCTTCTTTAATTTACACACATAATTTGCATTCTCTGACAACTGAAATCCTTTTGGTTGTTCAATGTAGACTTCTTCTTCAAGTTCCCCATTCAAAAAAGTTGATTTTACGTCCATCTGATATACTTTAACTTTTTTGGAGCGTGCATAGGCTAAAAGAAACCGGATTGCTTCCATTCTGGCAACTGGGGTAAATGTCTCTTCAAATTCAATTCCTTCAATCTGTGCATATCCTTTACATACCAATCTAGCTTTGTTCCTTGTAACTTGTCCATCTTCATTTAATTTATTCCTGAAAACCCATTTTGTGCCGATCACATTCTTATTCTTTGGTTTTGAAACCAGTTCCCAAGTGTCATTTTTCTCTATTTGATCCAATTCTTCATTCATGGTCTTATTCCAAAATTCATCATTGTTGGCTTCTTCAAAACAGTTTGGTTCAATTGTATATAAGAGTTCTAGGTGTATTTGTTCTGGTGAACAGATTTTTCTTCTAGTCTCAACTCCTGCATCTTTGTTTCCAATAATCTGATCTGAAGGATGATTCTTTTGTACTCATTTGCTAGGTGTCTTTGGAGATACTTTATGAACTTGCTCTTCTGTTTCTGTTGGATTCTCTTCATCTTCCTCTTCTACTTCTTCTTCTGCTTCTTCTTCGAAAAGTCGTTGCGTTGATTTGTTTTCTTCTTCCTTTGATTTTGGTCTGCCTGTTTCATCAATTGTTACGTTGATGTTTTCCACAACTTTGTTCAATCTTAGATTGTAACACTTGTATGCTTTCCTTGTCCTTGAGTAACCAACAAGTACTCATTTGTCCACACGAGAGTCAAACTTTCTCATTCTGCCATCTTCTCTTTTGATGTAGCATTTGCTTCCA
>ML785887.1:1232794-1248302 GCA_009831015.1 Picea engelmannii
CAACTTTGTTCAATCTTAGATTGTAACACTTGTATGCTTTCCTTGTCCTTGAGTAACCAACAAGTACTCATTTGTCCACACGAGAGTCAAACTTTCTCATTCTGCCATCTTCTCTTTTGATGTAGCATTTGCTTCCAAAAACTTTGAAGTGCTTCACATGTGTTGGTCTTCCTTTCCATAGCTCGTAGGGAGTTTTATCAGTGTTGTTTCTAAGCATTACTCTGTTTTGAATGTGAACTGTTGGATGCACTTCCTGTGTCCAAAATATATCTGTCAATTTGGAATCCATTAGCATTGTTCAAGTCATTTCCTGTACTGTCATGTTCTTTCTTTCAACAACTCCATTCTGTTGAGGTGTCCTAGAAACGGAGAATTGCCTTTTTATTCCATGGCTGCTGCAGTAGTCCATAAATTCCTTTGAAGTGAACTCTCCTCCATTATCAGATCTCAAGCATTTGCTTCTTGAATCCATCTCATTTTCAACCATTTCCTTGTAGATCTTGAAGTTTTCAAAAGCTTCTGACTTATTCTTGAGAAAGCAAACTGCAGTCATTTTTGTATAATCATCAACTAATGACATAAAGTATCTCTCACCTTTTAAGCCCTTTTTTGTAGTTGGTCCAACTAGATATGTATGCACAATTTCCAGTGGTCTTGTTGTTGAATATTCCTTTGATTTTAACCTGGTCATTGTTTGCTTTCCTTGTTGACAATGATTGCATAAAGTGTTGGTTGGTTTCGTGATCTGGGGCATTTCAATGACTGCTTCTCTTTTGTTGACTTTGAGAAGGTTATCAAAATGCATGTGACCCATTCTTCTGTGCCATAGCCAAATTTCATCTTCCTTTCCTAGACAACACTTTTCATTTCCAATTTCACTTAACACATATATGTTGTTTGAAGTTCTTGCAGTTGTACCGACCAATTTCCTTGAACCTTCTCTTCTTATCTCAGACTTTTGTGAATCGAAAGTAACTTTATGACCTTGGTCACACATTTGACTCACACTTAGAAGATTATGTTTCATATCTTCTACCAGTAGAACATTTTGTTCCTTTTTATTCTTGTTCCCAATTCACACTGTGCCTTCTCCAATGATTTTGGTTGAATTATCATTTCCGAAGGAGACTGATCCATTTCTTTCCTTTTGCAATGTAAGAAATTTGTCTCTATCACCTGTCATGTGTTTTGAACACTCACTGTCAACATACCAATTGTGTTTCTTATGTTTAGCTTGTAGAGCAACTGTGCATTCTTCATTGCTATACAGATCTTGCTTTCTTATCCATGTCATTTTTTGAGGTTCTTGTCTCTGACTATTGTTATTCTGTTGAGGTTCTTTAGGAGGGACTATCATTCTGCAATTTTTGGCCACGTGTCCAAAATTGTTACATTTGTAACATTCTACTTCAATGCTCAAAGATTCAAACATATTGTAACTTTTTATTTGTGTTTCATTGGGTCTTACCCCTTTGTGTATGACTCTCAAAGTTGTTATTGTTCCTGTTGTTAGCTCTGCAATTCATAGCTTTATGACCAAAATTATTACATGCATAACATAAACCAAAAAAATATAGTTTGATACCTAGGAGTTGAAGATCTTCTGAAAGAAGGTGCTCTTATGAATCATTCTTCTTCTTGAGGCCTATCTGTCTGTTTTTTATTCTGAAATCTGAATCTTCTCAGTGGAGGAGTGTCCCTGTAATCTTCCTTGTACATCTTCATATCCCCTTTGATTGTTTCTGCATAGATTTTTGGATTTGTTTCTTGCTCCGTTGTTTTGGAGATTAAACCCTTATCTGTCTGATTATATCCAAGTCCAGACTTGTCAAGATGAGATTTTTTACTGTTGATAATGTCATCCAAAACTTTTGAGCTATTCTGCATATTTTTCTTTTGAATATCCTTTCTTAGTGTGACAATCCATGCTTCCAAGTTTCCAATGATCTTGTCATTTTCTTCTAGTTGTTCTTTGAGTGCTTATTCAATTCTTTTATCTTCTTCTATATGAACCTTCAATCTTGTGATCGTTTGTTCTAGTTCTCGAGTGTCCTTTTTCTTGTCTAGTTCTGCTTGTAGTTTCTTGTTTTTCTTCTTTTCGCTTCTGATAACTTCTATGGAACACATTAATTCTTCTCGATAGTCAACTTCTGCCTCTTCAATTTCGTCTTTGACTTATTTATATCCTTCTTCGGCTTCTTCATATTCTTCTTCGGAGTCTTCTTTGTCAGAATATTTTACTGCCATGAATAGAACTCTTCATGTCTCACTATCACTGATGATGAGATGTGTTCTTTGATGCATAATCTTTTATTGAAATCTTTCTTTGTAGTTATTTTGCCTTTATATGTGTGTTTTCCTTTTGAGTAACCTTCATCATTTCTCTTTTTCGTATGAGGACATTTGTTAGCAAAATGACCAATACCATCACAATTAAAACAAATTAAAGGAATCTTACCTCTATACCTACCATTGGTTCTCTTGTTCAGTCTTTTGATGAAGTTGGCCACTTCTTCATCATCTTCCTAGACATCGTTGTTGCTACAATATTCTTCTTGTTCCTTTTTATTTTGCTTTGATCTTTTGGATGCTTTGAAGCCTGCTTCTTTTACATCTGGATTTTACTGTTCAGTTCTCATTTCATATGTTGTGAAGATTCCATGCAGTTCATCCATGCTAATTGAGTTCAGATCCGATCTTTCTTCTAGTGTTGATATCTTAGGGTTGAATCTCATAGGAAGAGATCTTAGTACCTTTTGAACAATTACAGATTCTTTGATTTCTTCTCCCAATCCTAGGATTTTGTTCACTGTTTCATCAACTCTTAAGAAGTAGGCTGCAATATTCTCATCTTTCTTCATTTTTAGTTGTTCGAACTGAGCTCTATAAGTTTGAAGTTTTGTTGCTTTGACTTTTGTATCTCCTTCATAAATATTTTGAAGCTTGTCCCAAATCTCTTTGGCGGATTTACAATGTGAAACTTTGGTGAATATTGTTTCACTGAGACCATTCAAAAGTGCATTTGTAGCTTTGGAATTATTCTGACCAAGTTTCATTGCTTTGTCATTTGTTGGTGGAATTGTTGGTACTATGTATCCATCTACAATCGATTGCCAAAATTCAAACCCTTGTGATTGTATATATGTCTTCATCCTTATGCTTTAAAAAGCAGACTTTTGTCCATCAAAGTGTGGTATTCCATTTTTATATGAGTTGGTACTCTCCATGATCTACCTTTCAATGGTTAAACTGGTTTCTAAAGGAACCATCTCTGATACCAATTGTTGGATTACTGAGAGGGGGAGTGAATCAGTAATAGCGTAATTATAATCCTTTTTCTCCAAATAATTCAAGTGTTATATCAATGTAGAATTATTATCCAATAATGAGCAATAAGAAATGAACAATCACACACATACACATTACACCAGTGTTTTACGTGGAAACCCAAATCGGGAGAAAACCATGGAATGCTTTATCTTATATGTCTTAAAGAATTACATTCATTGGAAGCACCAACTTCCTTTGTTTTCCAGCTGCAATTGGAAGGAGGGTCCAACCCCCTATTTTCTCAGGCTACAACCTGAGGGAAGCTCCAACTCCCCAATTCTATGGCTACAACTAGAAGGAGGCTACAACCCCCTATGTTCTCCGGCTACAACCGGAAGGTGGCTACAACCACATGTCCTTGCCCCATCCAACCGCCCTGAAGTAGAAGTAGAATGATGGAACCACTGTCACACTATCACTGTGAGATATACCATTGTAAACATGTACCAATAAACCTAAACCATGCAACAATTTGTACCTCAACCTGTAATCAACATGTACCATAAACAAGTGCATCAACCATGCACCAACCTGTACCAAACAATTTGTAATCAACCTGTACCATAAACAAGTGAAACCAACCATGTACCAAGTATGTACAAATCATCTATCAAGTACTCATCAACTATGACTCATCAATATGTACCAACATCATCAACTATACAGCTCATGTATGTGCCAACTTATCAACTACTTGTCTCAACCATGTACCCAACTTGTACCTCAATCAAAATCCCTCATCAATTTGATCATCCAAATATGATTTGTAACTCTGTGATAGACCTGGTGTATATGATCACATACCTGCAAACCTTCCTTAACTCTAACAACAAGAGACTAGCATTTTCATCAAACGTTTCTTTAGTCTCACAAGACTAGTTTTGGATTAGTCAACAACCCTAACTTGAAGTAATCATAACTGTGTACCTATAATGAATAAAGATCTGAAATTGATACAAAATGTTCTTCAGTGTGTTTTATGCGATTCCTCCAGGTGTCACTACTTGGAACTTCTCATAAAAGGAGTTATCGAAAAAATGGCACACCTTTCTGAATTTTGGCTTATTCTAGAGAGCGGCCTTGTAGAGCATGCCCCGCACGAAATATTTGTTGAATTGATATGAAACTGTTACAAAGCATAGTAAAGACTCTACTCTAACCAACACATTTTTTATTACTTAATTTGGATCTGTTATGAAGTTATGACGTTTTTACCCGAAACACATGTTTTTTACTAGTTTCGGGACTAGCCACAAACCCTATTTTACACAGAGTGTAACTCCAAAAATACAACGACCCAAAAGCTAATTTTTTTACCACCGATACTTGGATATGTTTCCTCAATGGAATAGAAATTTCACGGTCTGAATCATTCTAGAAAAAACGTTATTGTGAAAATGGTGAGATTACCTGGAAAAAAAACATACCTTAGACTTATTTTCTTCACTTTCCTCAGAAATTTGACTTAGATATCCTTTGGTTACCTCAGAAACCTATAGGTATTCAATATTCTCAAGTGTGTCTTAAATGAGAGAGCCTTGCCTCTTATTTATACTCTCCAAGTAGCTTCCTTAAGAACATCTTCTAGGTCACTTTGCCCACTTTCCTTATTTTAGGGTTAACCCACTTCTAATTTCTCCATTAAATTTATTATTGAATTAATTTATTTTGTATTCACTTTGAATTATAGTACACTCATCACTTCACTTTATTATTTACCTTTTAAAATCTCTTAAACCACTTTGACTACTTTGACCTTTTCGGGCTTCTAGATGACATATGAGGGTCCTCCAACTTCGTAAGGCCATAACTCTCAAACCGTGAGGAATTATGTGACGTTCCACATACCACCAGAAATTGAATGACATGTAATATACATATAGAATAGTATTACCTGAAAATATATCAAAAATCATACCGTTATCCATCAAACAAACTTGGGTCCATTACCCAAACATGGGTTCTCCAACTTCTCATGGCCATAACTCTCTAACCGTGAGGAGTTATGTGACGTTCCACATACCACCGAAAATGACATGACAAGCACTATCCAACTAGGATAGTTTCACTGAAAAATTCATTGGCGTTCATCTCATTATTCCACAAATAAGCATGGGTTCTCTAACCATACTTCTAGGATAACTCAATCCGCAAAGTGTCTTCTTGTGAGGGCTTTCACCATAAGGGGACCACTTTGGAGTTCATCCATTTCTACTTTTTATAAACCATGACAAGACAATAACGACTCATCTGTACATCAAACAATATTGGATCCATTACCCAACCTTTGTTCTACGGGGCTTTCTTCAAGGGTTGACATCAATGACAACCAAGTTTACTCATTTGGGAGTTCTTTTTCGTGTTCTCTCATGAACAGTTTACTCACAATACTTCTGACCCAATATTTTTGAAAAACACTCTCCCAATATACTTTGCCATAAGTCTTCATTAACTATAAGTCCACCTTTTTAACTATTCCCGCAAGCTTACCTTTTTAACGCTTACACTATCTCACCTTGAAGGTTAATTATAAAAGGTTATTAACACAAACACTTATAAAACAAGCATACTTTTCATTGTATTAAGCACACATCGACACGCTTCCCAATACTCAATCTTGAATATTCCTTTCAGGAATTTTTATCGGAGTGCATCATCAGCTAAACACTCGGCCGCTCTCCGATGGAGATCTTTTCGAATAGGATTTCCAAGTACATAGTTTCTGAAAATACCTTTTTCAAGACAATCTTCCAAAAAGCTTCTTCGAAAAGTATTCTTCCAAAACAATTTTTCCCTATTCGACGATATGCTTCTGAAAGCCATCATCTGACGACATTAATGGAGTTGTACCTTTCTTGCATGATACAAGCTGGAACCTATTCACATTTATTGTAGACGTAATAGGTAGTGATTAGACACTTAAAAACCTAATTTGAAACCTATAATGCTCATTGTTCAAAGAATCAAGTGCAAAAGAGCTCTACGGAAAGGATTTTCTGGTTAATAGAGATTTACAACAATAAACTGTGAAACTTTCATGTATGTTCATAATTAATTTTGGAAATTCTTTTATGTCACTTAAACTGCCCCGAAATACTTACTACTACTTTGAATTGTTCAAGAATTCAAAAAAACACAATATGTCGAGAGCTCAGACGCGAAGGGGGAAACGTCCATGGAAAATGTTGTCACCTCAACAAAAGGTACAGAAGAACTTTTGTTATCTGATACAAACTACTTCAACGAGATGGAGGAATGTCCGACATGGAATGATATATAAAAAATATTCGTTAATGAATATTTTCCTATGGAAGACAAAGACCGAGCAATATATCATAACATCAAAAAGAGTGGAATTTATGCTTTTACTGCACGACCCATGCTCTTCCCCTACAATGATGTTGTGAGGTGGTTATTCTCCCACTTGGAAAAATACACATCCATAGTGATTAATGAGATTCAAGTCCCGAAAAAATCAATAAATCTAGACAACATTTACATCAGGTACCATCCTGGTGCCTATATGAACAAGACATTCCTAGCAAAATTCAATGAAGGCCACCTAGATTTTGTAGAATTAGTAGAATAATGATGGGGTGAAGACAAAGATTTTTCTCTTAAAGACAGCAAGCCATATATGATACAGTATCTCAAGAAACCCTACCAACTATTGGTGTTGATGATATGTAGGTTGTACGGAGAGGAAACCTGCACACATTTCAAGTTGAAATGGACACCAGTGACATATTGTGTGGTCGAGGTAGGCCATATATTTAATTGTGCACACATCCTTACATTCAACGTCTTCAAAACTTCCAGAGAGGCCCCAAGACTAAAAAAACCCAGGTTTTTGCATGTCCTCCTATTTGATAGATGTTGTTTGTTCTTCCATAAGTTTTCCTGCTATGGGGTGGAACTAGAACCCTAGCCTACTATAAGAGGTACCCTAGCCCCATTTTTTTTTGGTCATACTCAACCACCATCCTCATAGATTATCTTAAGGACCCATTGAAGCCCTTAAAAACATTGGTGATTGGTATATGGGAAAACACTACACCTATATCAAGATATTTGGTTGTGAACAAGCACCACATATCCTTCCTAACTATGTCCATGACAAATTAGTGGGCAAGGAAACTACTTATCAGACAATAGAGGAAGGGATAACTTCCTTTTTGGCTACAAGTTCCAAGACACTCTAGCCCAGGTTTCCAATTAAGGTAGGAAGATTCACCCTATTGAACGTTCCACATGCCCGAAAAGCAGCCACAACTTTAAAATAATTATGCTTGTGCACAAGGGAACCCAAAAGTCATGATCAAAGAGGAATTGTGAGAGATCATATAAAGTATGTGGGGTTAATACACCCTTTTTCACATGATGTGAACATTGCAGAAGATCTTTTCCAAGGGGCCCTATTCTTTGAAGAAGTAGTAAACAAGATTCAGGATGAACCATGCAAAGAAAGATTACAACTAGAGGAGGATGAAAGGAGGAAGATAATCAAAGAACGGTTTGAATTACTGATGAACAGAGGAAATAAGGAAGAAAGAAATAAGTAAGAAGAAGAGTTGGTGTTGGCATAGGGGAAAACCCAAGGTTCAATGCTACAACAGTGCACCAACAAAACCCTAACTACCGACCCTTTCAGCAACACCTGCGAAGCAGATGAAGTCTCACCCGAGGTAGAGGTAGGGGTGGTTGCAGGAATCAGGTGTCTGCAACCTTAGTTGGGACACAGATCTGTGATTGTAACACCTTAACAGAGCACTTAGCAATTATGATTCATCAATATTCATTTTTAGCTTACAGCGTAGCTAAACCCTAACAGAATATCTGTGCAGTATTCACATAGATTCAATAGACTCAAGCACTAAACATACCAACATAGATCGGATCTAGCATTCATTCACATTATTCGGCACAAGGATATCATATTAGATTCATCTAACATTGCACTAAGCATTGAATCACATGAACAAAATAACAGCCAAGAAGCACAAAACATTCACAACACAGGATATATGTGGTTCACCCCCACCCTGAGGCTACGTCCACCAACTCTTCGTCTCTTTATTATCTTCGGCCAATAAACTACATGCACAGAGCCTTGAGATCTTACTTTACAAAGGACAGGAGATCTTCGCACCCCCCTAGATCCTCCTTCCTTGAGTTACAGCACAAAGCCTTCCACAGTCTCTTACAATCTCTTGCACTTAGCTTTGAGGGACTCACACAGTATGCACAAAGCAATTACCACTTATCACTTAGCACACTTGCAACTGACTAGTCACTACTAGTCTTTATCCACTACTTCTTACATCACCTAGACTTCTATTTATACATTACAAAATAGGCCTAACCATGGCTAAAACCATGGGTCGACATCCCCATACCCATTACATAAGCCCGAAACCCAAAAAGTCCCTAAAAAGGGGCTAATATCCCACGATCTCCGCTTCGACTTGCGCTCTGCTTTCGACAGCCTGTTGAAGTCCCAAAAATAGGTCAAACATGACCAAGGATCCTCAAAACTTGGTTAAGGGCCAACAGGCCCCCAACACTCACTTGTGACTCGTCCCAAGTCACTCTGCTCTAGGTAATTCTGCCTCAAAACCCTCGAGCTTGGCTTGAGCTTCTTTGACCTATTGTTGTGCCACGGCCTCCTGCTCAACGAACTCTTAGATTACTTCTTCGTTGACAGGTCCCTCTAAGCATTTTTCAGTTGTAGTGACGACTTATTCCAGTTCTTCTAATTTGCCTTCGATCTCTGTGAATAGTTGGAAAGCCTCATCCTGGATTGGTTGAAGCCTCTGAGTTACTTCCATGACTCTGCTCTGAATGGTGTGGACCTGCTGTTGAGCACTACGTTGTTCTTGGAATCGCTTCGTCCTCTCAATGGCTGACAGGGGCTTCAACTGCGCATGTACTATTTTTTCTTGTTGCTTCGGTTCCTGGAGTTGTGACTCCAGTGCCTTCAATTCAGGATCCTCAGTGAGTCGCTCATAAGTCTGGGCACTATGATCGCTCATTTGTTTACATTCCATGGCGAGGTTCTTGATTCTTCAAACTGCGCTTTCAGCAGGTTCTTCTCGTTGATCCTGCACATCCTACGGAGTACTGGGCACTGTTCTTAGCTCCAAATCTGTGATTCTTTGTTGAAGTTGTTGGATGGTTTCTGCGAGATGCGCTACTTGGTGTTCTACTGGTTCTTCGTCCTTCTGCTCCAAGCCCGTCACAGAGCAAAGTGCTCTATTGACTGCTTCTTTTACTCTGACCTACTCCACGAGCAACTTTTCTTTCTCCTGTTGGATCCGCGCTCTCTCTTCATCGAACTTCGCTTGAAGGGTGTCCCTCTCCTGTTGCGCAATCCTGCTTTTCTCTATAACTTCCTCCTGTGCTTGTTTTAGGGCCGTTTTGGCCTGGTCTTTCTCAGCTTGTGCTCGATGAAGGTGGGCTTCTGTCACATCAGCCAGTCTGTGGAGTCGGGTAGACTCATCTCCCAGCTCCAGTTCTTCTGAGGGCGGGGGCGCAGTGGACACTGCGTGGCTCGAATAAAGGGCTTGTTGTACATCTCTTAGTTGTGTTTCAATTCTATCATACATGGCTTCTTGTTTCGCTTCATTTCTTTGCAAAATCTCTTATGAGGCATCTCCTACAGCTGAAATAATGAATTTGAAGTCATCAACTATGAGTACACTATGCATCTTTGGCTTATTAGCTTTGGACTTCTTCTGCAATGAAGACTTTGTGGGGGAAGCCTTCCTTTTATTAGATGGATCAGTTTCATCAGGGAGGTTCTCTGGCGATGTTACTTCGCCTTGTTTATATTCTTCTTGTTCTTTTACCTCCTTATTCACTTCGTCATCACCTCCTTCGTTGGGTGACTCAGATGCAGTCTCTTCTGATGTGTTGTGTACTTCATGTACATCTTGCTTTTTTTTCTTCTTGTTATTGCTTGGGGCATCATACTCTTCCCAAGTAACCACTGGACTTCCAATCAGGTCTAGGTCAGACAGATCTGCGGGGTCAGCAGGGATAAGGAGTTCTACAAGCCAGTATTTAATGATTTCTTCCAGGTCCTCTGTAGTGAGCTTGTAGTAGTACTGAAGTTATTCTCTGCTTTCATCGACACACGCAGTAATATAAATAAAATGCCTATCTGTGCGGAGCTTCATAAGCGGCCTGAATCTGTCCAGGGTGTTCGTCGTCATACGAGGGAAGGACTTAATAGCCCTCCTGAGCTGCAAGTAGTAGGTATGAAATACTATGTTTGACTGCCACTTCTTTCCCATATCGCTTGAATACCAGAGCATGGTGAACTTCGCAGCAAGTTGCTCGAATGGATCGATGTCAGAGAAGGTCAAAGAATCTGGCATCTCCCAAGCAGTAAACGCGATGAAGATCAGGAGCCAGCTGAAGTGAAACTCATAGCCCTGATCCTGAGCTTCACGACAATCTAGTTCAAGCTAGTTAACTAGGTACTTCACCCAGTTCATCTGTAGGCCTTACACGCATTTCCCAGCGAGGTCAACAACAAACCCTATAACCCGCGTGGGTCTATTATTTCTTGCTAGATTTCCTATAATTAATTGGCATGCTAAGCACACTGCTCCATTCTGGATGGAGGCTACCTTGTAGCCTCGCATCCCCTTCTCAACATCGTCATATGTTTCTTTAATCGTCTGTGCTAAGGCGCAGTCTGAGGATTTTCCTGGGTAGAAGTCATGTGGATCTGGTCCCTTCATGATCAGTCCGGTGATCCTATGGATCAGCATCGGATCGACAGTGATACATCTATCCAACCACAGATAGCAACTATGGAAGCACGACAGCAGGAGCTTAACGCAGGCGTTAACCTCCTGGTGCCTTCCAAAATGTGGAATCTTCATTACATTCAAAAGGGTGGACTGCGTGAGGTTCTTGGTCCACGGCTGGGGGATGATTTTTGTCTTCTTTCCCTTCGTCTTGGTCAGATATTTGTGAGGTGCAAGAATGCCATAGCTCTTACAGTCTCCCAGGTTATAGTCACTGATTTTCAAGGTTGGAATCCTCTCTAGCTATGGTCTGACTGCGTGTATCCCCTTTGGGAGATACACAGTGATGACGGTGTAGTCGAAGTCCCTCAGGACACTGTCGCGACTTACTACACCGGCTAGGGGTGGAATGTAATCGGGTAGGATGGATGGTAATAACTTCTCATTCGCTAAGTCATCTCTATGCTTGGTTCTTTTCTTAGTCGCAACTCGGGATGGTCCAGATCCATGAGCAGTCAACGGGGAGGCTTGCACTCCTCTCGTCGATGAAGCTTGTACACCCACAGACATTACTCTTTCAGTCATGAGGTCGACGAGTATCTCCTTCGCAGATTCTTCAACTGTGCTAAGTTCATCGGACATACATGCTCTTGGTTGAATATCTCTGGTTGAAGAGCAACTACTCAATGTAACGGGATAGATGTCGATAGCTCGATGATCACTGCGCAAAATCAACTAATCTGTGAGCTCAAATAATCACGGGTGGTAAAAAATTTCTCGGTGCCAGGCTCGACGAACTAAGTAGACAACTAAGTAACGGATCTTTCCAACGGGTGAGAAGCCTTCATTAATGCAGTTTTGTCCATTACGGCACAGTCCCATCGGTCTGATGGCAAGCTTCCTGGCCATAACTGTTGTTCTAACCGTTTGGGCTAACGGTTATAATGCGTCCAGTGGTCATAATGCGTCCAGTGGTCATATTACTTCACCATGGCGAAGTGTCATGTTGTGTTGTACTGGTATCCCGACGAAGTTCAGATTCTGGAATCCTTCCTTCTGCACAGTTCCTTATGGAAATTTCTATAACTTTTCTATCTTTGCTTTCTTCTTATTGAGCTTTCTATCCTTCTTCCCGATGATCTTCGTCTCGGTATTCCTCTTTCCATTTTGATTCTTATCTTCTCTTGGCATAGTAACTTTGCGTTGTTGATGGTATTTACCAGGGTTCAAGGGAAATACTTCTTCTATGTCTGGTGTAGGTGCTCAACTCTCCTGTACAAACATGTATCTCAAGTCCTCCTGTGTTCTTTCAATTTTGACATCCAAGTTTCAGGTTCTGAATAACTTCGACCTGTTCTCTTGTTCTTCAATCAAATGTGTGATCCTCCTAGTCATGAAATCTTTTAATTCATGCTTCTTCTGCTCTAAGAATTCCTTTTCTTTTCTTCCGGCTTGATCCTTTTCAATCCAAGATTTTCCTAGTAACATAGCAAATGGGGCGTTGTTCTCAATAAATTTAACAACCTCAAAATCTTCTTTTGTCGAGGTTCCATAAGAACTCATAGATATCTGGGTAAATCTTTGACATAAGGTTATCAACTATTCTCTAAACAATCCTATACCTCCCAGTGAAGGAATCATAGCAGGCTTCCCGAAAATTTCCCAAGTTATTTTTGTCATGATATTCACCTGTGTTTCCTCATCCAGAACGCAGTCAATGTCGAAGTCTCCTACTCTTGTTTCTATGCATTCTTTTTCTTTGAAGATCTCTGATAAGTTGATATCTTTGTGATCATTCAGGGTTTCTTTCATTTGCAATAGTACAGCTTCTGATTCTTTCTGGGGTTCTACCATGGTCTCAGTTTCTTGACCTTCCTTAGGGTTTTCTTGTCTCATATTCATTCTTTCAACCTTAGCAATCATTCTAGGGCAATCCAAAACTTCATGATCCATAGCTTTACAACAAAGAAAACTAGGTCTTCTTCCAATGAATTCCTTAGCAAGATGTCTCAGTCTTCTGCAACTGTAACAAAGAGTCAATCCTCTCTTTCTTTTAAATGATCCCCAGCCCATCCTATACTTCGCACTAGGATCACAGTAGCTAACTTGCAAAAAAATATTTCTAGGATCCTGCATCCATTTGTTAGTCCAAACATTCTTTTTATGCATAGGAATAACATATATTTCATTATTCTTATCAAATCTACTCATATCAAATCTTCTTTCTTCTAGTTGTGCCCTAGTTTTCAGGCTAGGACAATATTTATCAAACATACCTAGATCCATATTCTTGAAACAAAAATTTCCACTAATCTTACTTTCAGCAGAGCACAAAGCTTCCAGATCTAAAATCTTTTCACTATTCTTACCTTTACCATAGCACAAAGATTTCAGATCTTACCTCTTTTCTTTAGATCGGACTTCTTTTCTTAGCACAGAGCTTCACAATCCAAGTAGAGTACTGCGCATTAGGGCGATAGATCTACGCATTGAGATTTCACAGTTTTAGGTCAGATCTTCGCATAGAGCTTCTTCTACCTCAGTTCCCAGCAATCACAATTTCATGTCCCGGCAATGGAACCATTTGTTGGCATAGGGGCAGACCTAGTGTTCAATGCTACAACAATGCACCAACAAAACCCTAACTATCGACCCTTTCAGCAACACCTGCGAAGCAGATGAAGTCTCACCCGAGGTAGAGGCAGGGGTGGTTGCAGAACTCAGGTGTCTGCAACCTTAGTTGGGACACAGATATGTGTTTGTAACACCTTAACAGAGCACTTAGCAATTATGATTCATCAATATTCAGTTTTAGCTTACAGCGCAGCTAAACCCTAACAGAATATCTGCGCAGTATTCACATAGATTCAATAGACTCAAGCACTAAGCATACCAACATAGATCAAATCTAGCATTCATTCACATTATTCAGCACAAAGCTATCATATCAGATTCATCTAACATATAACATTGCACTAAGCATTGAATCACGTGAAAAAAAGAACAGCCAAGAAGCACAAAGCATTCACAACACAGGATATATGTGGTTTACCCCCACTCTGGGGCTACGTCCACCAACTCTTCGTCTCTTTATTATCTTCATCCAATCAGCTACATGCACAGATCCTTGAGATCTTACTTTGCAAAGGACAGGAGATTTACGCACCTCGCTAGATCCTCCTTCCTCGAGTTACAGCACAAAGCCTTCCACAATCTCTTACAATCTCTTGCACTTAGCTTTGCAAGACTCACACAGTATCCACAAAGCAATTACCACTTAGTACTTAGCACACTTGCAACTAACTAGTCACTACTAGTCACTATCTACTACTTCTTACATTGCCTAGACTTCTATTTATACATTACAAAATAGGCCTAAGCATGGGTAAACCCATGGGCCGACATCCTCATACCCATTACATAAGCCCGAAACCCAGAAAGGCCCTAAAAAGGGGGCGAGATCCCACGATCTCCACTTCGACTTGCGCTTTGCCTTTGACAACCTGATGGGTGTTATATATGCACTAAAAACACAGTAAAAACCCTCAATTAAATTGTCAACCCAGGGTAAGTAAACGTAGAGTTGTAGCAAAATATATGCCAAAGGTAGAAGGGTTGGTAGGAGTATATTCTAACTAAGGAAGGCAACTATCTAAGGCTAATCTACTCAAGCAAAACTATCTAATGAGCAAACCATACTAATCAAAATGAAACTAGGTAACCTAAGTACTTTTGGGCCAAGGGTCGATGGATAGTTCCTAGGAAAGAAAATGAAAACTCTATGTAAAGCAAACTAGTTTAATGATAAGCAAAAGAAAACTACTAAGCATAATAAGCAAATGACAAAATCAAACTTATTTAACTTGCCAACCTACATTCAATGAACAACTACCGATTGAAAGCAAATAAATAAGCAAGTAAGCAAAAGCACCTATCTAACCTATTAAAGCAAATAGACAAGTAAGCAAAGACACCTAACTAACCTACTAAAGCAAAAGACAAGTAAGCAAAGGCACCTAACTAACCTACTAAAGCAAAAGACAACTAAGCAAAGGCAACTAACTACTGCAAGTAAAACTTCTCATTGAACAACTATCTAGCCTAAGAGGCAAGTGAACTAAATGCCTAATGCAAAACTATTTCTAATGGGTGAAAGGAAATCTAAATGCTCAATGCAATGCATGCAAGGAAATCTATTCTATTGAAAGCAATAAATATTAACAACTAATTCTTAATCTATGATAAGAAAACTACTATCTAATCTATCAAAGCAAAGTCTATCTATCCTATAGCAGCAAATAAGACTATTTTCTAAACTATGAAAGCAAGAAACTATATCTTCTATGAAAACAAGAAATTGTTTTCTAATCTATGAAATTCAAATGCATTCTATACTAATATAAGCAAACTTATACTATACT